>ML362395.1:0-21193 GCA_005239505.1 Nicotiana paniculata
CGAGGACGAGCAAATGTTTAAGTGTGGGGTGTTGATGCGAGGCTAGAATTCATGGTTTAATATATTATATGCCCTACATTTTATGTGCGTTAACAATAAAAATACACTTTTTATGTGCATAATAGAATCTATTTCATGTGTAGGTGAATTGAATATGGAAACCGAGCTAAATGGATAAAAATACATCGAAAATACGCTCAAGAGGCGAGGAGGAGTGCATCGGGATATAGCCTGGCGTCAGAGCCCAAACGCCAGCCTTAGCCTGGCGTTAGCCAGGAAGGCTGGCGTTAGCCAGGCGTTAGAGCTGAAACGCCAGCCTTAGCCTGGCGTTAGCCAGGCGCCAGGGCCCAAACGCCAGGCCCCTGTTCCGGGTAATTCCGAGTTTTGACGAGTTTAAGTGTTTCCCAGTTGGAGTAGAAGTCTCCTACACGTTTAGGGTTTGTCCTAAACATATAAATAGACCCCTAAAACACAACTTGAAGAGATTCGGAAGGCATACGAAGGATTTAAAGAGAGAAAACCATTGAAGTGACAAAACATTGATTTTTACATTTTTTATTCATTATGTTGTAATTCAATTATGCAATTCCTTTTGGGTGTGATTCTTATGAACATGAGTAGCTAAATTGTTTAATCTAGGGTTTTGGTAGAACCTGTTGGGGATGAATTTGTTGTGATATTAATATAGTTTGGTTGATTAATCTCTATTTTTTCAACTGCGTTCTTGTTGTAGTTGATTGAAAGGGCCCTCAATTAGTTGTTCCTATTTATNAACCTTAGACCTTTATTATCATTTTTTACATCATATCGTTAGTTAATTGCTAGTTTATTATTTTATCAGTAGAATTAGTAAAATATTACCAATTGATATTCAAAAGTCTTGAGAGAATCAATTCAGTAAAAGTTTCGTATTCTGACGGCTTAATTGATACGTAAATTCCCTATGGGATCGACTCTAGGCGTAATACCCCGGATTATATTTGCAACGCCCGTTTAGTCTTTTATTTGACATAGTTGAGCGTGATCACTTAGTCCCATGCAAATAGAAGGCAGTTCTTAGCCTTCTGCAAGATGGAGACAGAGCTTAGTCTCATGCAAGGTTCGGGACAACGCTTAGTCCCATGCAAAGTTTAGGACAGCGCTTAGTCCCATGCAAAGAGAAGGCAGGGCTTAGCCTTATGCAAACCGGAGGCAGGGCTTAGCCTCATGCAGGATTGAGGCAGAGCTTAGCCTCGTGCAAATTGAAGGCAGAGCATAGCCTTATGCAAGGTGGAGATAGAGCTTAGTCTCATGCAAGGTTCGGGATAGGGCTTAGTCCCATGAAAAGTTCGGGACAGGGCTTAGTCCCATGCATAGAGAAGGCAGTGCTTAGCCTTATGCAAGGTGAAGGTAATGCTTAGCCTTATGCAAATAGGGAGGCAGGGCTTAGCCTCATGCAAAGTCTGGGACAGGGCTTAGTCCCATGCAAAGAGAAGGCGATGCTTAGCCTTATGCAAATAGGAGGCAGGGCTTAGCCTCATGCAGGATTGAGAAAGAGCTTAGTCTCATGCAATGAATAGATAAAAGGTGATATCAGAGTATTTCTTAGCTGGAGATGAGTTTTGTAGCTTTGTTGTTATGAAGACTGTGATTCCAAGGTGTGCATATCCCTCGTTCTTGCATTCAAAGAAATATCGTGAGTTTTGTAGAGGGGAGGTCGGTTTGTGCCTTCGTCTGCTTGCTTGATTTGCTCTACTCTGACTGAAGATCCTGTTCAAATTATTGGGGTAGCATTTGCTAAAGCAGAGTTTATTTTCAAAAGCATGCATGTATAATTTTCAAATA
Source organism: Nicotiana paniculata (assembly GCA_005239505.1). Classification (NCBI taxonomy): domain Eukaryota; kingdom Viridiplantae; phylum Streptophyta; class Magnoliopsida; order Solanales; family Solanaceae; genus Nicotiana; species Nicotiana paniculata. The sequence goes on from ML362395.1 coordinate 1,825, forward strand.
CATATTAAAATATAGCTTAGAAATTAGTTAGATAAACCAGTGACTGTGACACGATCAGAGACTTTGCGACTTCCTTTGCCGCAGAACTTTGAGGATCCTTCTTAAAATTCTGCCCCAGTTAACTAGATGTCCTTTCTAATTGCTTCGTACGTTGCGGTTAGCTGAACTTGCTTCAGAACTTTGAGGGTCCTCCTCAAAATTCTGCCCCAGTTTCTGATTGTGGCGAAAAGTGGAAATTTTATTGAGTTGTGACTGAACCCACAGGGCTGCCTACGTATCCCCTATTAAACGGGAATCAGGTCGAGCGTAGTTCAATTTAAATCATGTAGAGAACCTAAGAGAGATTTACAGATAATATCTTTTAACTCCGTCTGAGTTGATTGGCTTTGGCCAAATTTCCCTATCCATTTCTGCGAGTATTAGTGCTCCTCCTGACAGTAATCTGTGAACCATATAAGGACCTTGCCAGTTGGGAGAGAATTTCCCTTTTGCTACATCTTGATGCGGGAAAATCTTTTTCAACACCAGCTGCCCCAATGTGAACTGTCACGGCTTGACTCTTTTGTTGAAGGATCTGGACATTCTGTTCTGATAAAGTTGACTATGACATACCGTGTTCATCCTCTTTTCGTATATGAGGTCTCGCTTCTCATAGCGGATCCTTATCCATTCTACATCACTGAGTTCGGCTTCTTGTATGATCCTCAAGGAAGGAATTTCACTTCAGCGGGAATGACGGCTTCAGTGCCATAAACTAGTAGATAAGGGGTTGCCCCGGTTGACGTGCGGACTGTGGTACGGTATGCCAGTAAGGCTAATAGTATCTTCTCATGCCATTGTTTGTGATTTTCTACCATTTTCCTTAGTATCTTCTTGATGTTCTTGTTGGTAGCCTCCATGGCTCCATTCATCTGAGGCCTATATGTTGTGGAATTCTTGTGCTTGATTTTAAAAGTCTCACACATGGCTTTCATTAGATCACTGTTGAGGTTGGCGGGATTGTCAGTGATGATAGATTCTGAAACCCCGAACTGGCAAACAATCCGGTCGCGAACAAAATCCGGAACGACCTTCTTGGTCACAGCTTTGTAATATGCAGCTTCAACCCATTTAGTGAAGTAGTCGATAGCCATCAAAATGAATCGATGCCCGTTTGATGTGGTGGGCTCGATTGGGCTAATGATATCTATTCCCCAAGTGGTGAAGGGCCAGGGTGAGCTTGTTGTGTTAAGCTCATTCGGTGGTACTTTTATCATGTCTGCATGTATTTGACATTGGTAGCATTTCTGAAAATACCGGATGCAATCTGTTTTCATGGTCATCCAAAAATAACCGGCCCTGAGTATCTTCTTGGACAAGACAAAACCGTTCATGTGTGGACCGCAGGTTCCGGCATATATCTCCTCGAGCAACTTAGAAGCTTCCTTTGAGTCGAAACACCTTAATAGTCCCAGATCAGGAGTTCTTCTATATAGGATTCCTCCACTCTGGAATAAATTATTGGACAATCCGAAGAGTGCGTTTCTGAGTATGGTTTGCATGTTCCAGTTATTCTCTTTTTGTAAAATATTCTTTGATGTCATGGAACCAGGGGTTTCCGTCCGTTTCTTCTTCAACATGGGCACAATATGCCGGCTGATTATGAATCCTTACCAGAATGGGATCGATGAAATTCTTGTTTGGGTGCTGTATTATTGATGACAAAGTAGCCAACGCGTCAGCAAACTCATTCTGAATCCTGGGGACGTGCTGAAACTCTATCTCCGTAAACCTCTTCTTCATTTCTTTCACATGATGCAGGTATGGAAATATCTTGGAATTCTTGGTAGCCCATTCTCCTTGTACCTGATGCATAAGAAAATCTGAATCGCTGATCACTAGTAGTTCCTGAATGTTCATATCAACAATCATGTTGAGCCCTAATATGAAAGCTTCATATTTCGCCATGTTGTTGGTGCAAGGGAATCTGAGCTTTGTAGACACCGGATAATGTTAACTAATTTATGATACCAAGACGGCTCCAATACCTGCTCCTTTAAAATTCGTTGCTCCGTCGAAAAACATTCTCCAACCGTCATAGGCTTCAGCAATATCTTCTCCTACAAATGATACCTCCTCATCAGGAAAATAAGTTTTTAGGGGTTCGTATTCTCCTCCTATAGGAATCTCAGGAAGATGATAGGCTAATGCTTGTCCCTTTACTGCTTTCTGAGTTACATAGATAATGTCAAGCTCACTCAGCAAGATTTGCCACTTGGCCAGCTTCCCAGTAGGCATGGGTTTCTGAAAGATGTACTTCAGGGGATCCATCCTTGATATGAGATATGTAGTATAGGAACATAAGTAATCCCTTAGATTTTGAGCTATCCATGTCAGAGCGCAACAACTGCGTTCCAGCAGAGAGTATCGTGCTTCATAAGGAGTGAACTTCTTGCTTAAGTAGTATATGGCCTGCTCTTTTCTTCTCGTTTCGTCATGTTGTCCCAGAACACAACCGAAGGCTCCATCTAACACTACAAGGTAGAGTAGTAGTGGTTTACCAGGCTCTGGCGAGACTAAGACTGGTGGTGTGGACAGGTACTCCTTGATTTTTTCAAAAGTCTTTTGACAATCCTCGGTCCAATTAGTTGCAGCGTCCTTTTTCAGTATCTTGAAAATTGACTCATATATCACTGTGGAATGTGCTATGAAACGGCTGATGTAATTGAGACGTCCCAGGAACTCATTACGTTTTTCTTGCTTTTTGGCAGTGGTAATTCTTGGATGGCTTTGACCTTTGATGGATTCAATTCTATTCCCAAACAGCTGACGATGAATCCAAATAGCTGCCCGGGCAGGAACCCCGAATGCACACTTCGCGGGGTTTAACTTTAGGTTGTACTTCTGTAGTTTGTTGAAGAATTTCCTCAAGTCTGTTATATGATATGTGGCCTTCCTATATTTAATGATGACATCATCTACGTACACCTCTATCTCCTTATGTATCATGTCATGAAAAATAGTAGTCATGGCCCTCATGTAGGTGGCCCCGTCATTTTTTAGGTCGAACGACATCATCTTGTAATAGAACACCCCCACGGTGTAATGAAGGCTATTTTCTCAGCGTCCTCCTCGTCCATACAGATCTAATAGTAAGCGGCGAAGCAATCTACAAAATACTGGATTTCATGCTTGTCACAATTATCGATCAAGATATGTATATTTGGTAACGGGAAATCATCCTTTGGGCTGGCTCTGTTGAGATCTCGATAATCGATGCAGACTCTGACCTTCACATACTTCTTTGGAACTGGCACGATGTTGACTAACCAAGTTGGATATTCAACTACCCTGAGGACCTTGTCTTTGATCTGCTTAGTAACTTCCTCCTTGATTTTCAAGCTCATATCCGGCTTGAACTTCCTAAGTTTCGGCTTTACTGGCGGACACATTGGGTTTGTGGGCACCTTGTGGGCCACAATGGATGTGCTTAATCCGTTCATGTCATCGTATGACCATGCAAAAATGTCCTCGTACTCTTTCAAGAACCGAGTGTATTCCTCTTTCTCTGATGGTGACAAATGGATGCTGATGTGGGTCTCCTTGACGGTTTCAGAATTTCCCAAGTTGACTATCTCAGTTTTGTCCAGGTTGGACTTGGGTTTGTTCTCAAAATCCTCTACTTCTCTAACGATCTCCTCAGGTATTGCATCTCTTCTGAATCACTTTCCTTTTGTTGCGTTGTCTTATTACATGTCATAGTCATCGGTTCATCAAGATAAGAAATAGCAATGCCCTGGACTCGTCGGGCTCTTGATGGTTTAACAGTCCAGTTCTTGAGGAATGCTCCTCCTTCCATAGCTTGGATGGTAGGTCCTTCCTCCTTCTCCTCCTTGACGATCACACAGCAGTCCTTATCATCATCTTCCAAGAACAAATTCCTCAATGCTTCCAGTGCTTCTTCTTCCTCTGATCTCCATATGATATCGTCCAGATGGAAGGTCTGACTCAAGTACGGCACGGTTTGCTCAAGAGGGTAGTATGGACCATGCCATGGTGGTGACTAGTTTCGATATTCTTGCCAGGTGTATTGATATCCCAGCCCAAAAGTGGTACCATGGCGCTTTGGTTGTATTGGCTTGGAGATGCCCTGAAGATTTTTACCAAGCCCCTTGCCCGGATCATATCCTTTCCATGCTAGCATGCTTGCTATTTTGCTAGTCAACCAATTATATTTCTCTATTTTTTTAACCCCTTCAATAAAATGGTAGGTCTCTCCAGCTATCTTTCTTCTATTTTCAATTACCGGAATAGTCTGATTGGTGTAAATGGGGTTGCTCCCATCTCTATGGATAATTACTTTTTGATGGTTCCACTCGAACTTCACATCCTGGTGTAAAGTAGATGCTACGCCCCCAGCGGCATGTATCCAAGGTCGTCCTAACAACAAATTGTAGGAGGCGGATATATCCAGTACATGGAACTCCACATCAAACTAGGTAGCACCCATTTGCAGACAGAGATTAGTTTCTCCGATAGTATCCCTTTGAGACTCGTCGAATGCTTTAACATTCATAGTTCCTTCTTGTATCTCATGTAGGACTTTTCCCAACATCTTCAGCATTGTCAATGGGAAAATGTTGAGGCTGGATCCTCCGTCAATCATAACTCTGGCAATAAACATGTCTTCGCACTACACTGTGATGTGTAGGGCCCTGTTGTGATTCAACCCTTCCGGTGGCAATTCGTCCTCATGGAAAGTGATTTTGTGTCTCTCTAGAACCTGCCCCACCATATTGGCCATTTCTCCATCAGTGATGTTGTTGGGCATATATGCTTCACTCAACACCTTCATTAAAGCATTCCTATGTGCCTCATAATTTTGCAGCAGCGACAGGATAGATATCTGAGCAGGAGTCTTGTTCAGATGATCAACGACAGATTAATCCCTTGCATGTACCTTCCTCCAGAGGTTGTCTGGACCAGTCTCAATGACGGGCGGTTTTTTAGAAGCTTGCTTACTGGTTTCTCCTAAATGTTCAGGTGTATAAACGCTTCATGTTCTGGTCATTCCTTGTGCAGCATCGGATTCTTTTGTCTTTGACTTTCCTTTCATCTATCATCGGCCACATAATCCCAAGGTACATCATTGGAACTCAAGGGTAGTGTGGATGCCACCATTACAGTGAAAGGTGTGGCCACCTCCACTTTAAATGGAATGAGTGGTGTTACTTCTACTGCTAAAGGAACCGATGCGGCTCTCTCGACTTCAACTGGCGGTTGTACCTGCACCACAATGGGATTGAGTGTGACTGCATGTTTCTTAGGATCATCACCTTCTCGAATAAGCCCGATTGATCCCTCGGGATCCCACTCTTCATCAGTTTCTATCACATTGACCTCTCCACCCCTATGATCTGGGAGAGGATTGTTGGCGACATTGTGTAGCTTCATTCGCCTGTATGGCCTTACTATAAATCACTGTTTGGATCTTGTCTTTCAAGGTGTGGCACTCGTCAATAGTGTGTCCCTTCATGCCAGAATGATATGCACAGGTCTTTTTTGGATTGACCCATTGAGATGAATTCTCGTTTGCCAAAGCGGGAATAGGGGTGACATATCCATCGGCTTTCAATATTTCGTACAACTGGTCGCTGGGTACAGCAATGGCGGTGTACTGTCTGGGTGGTTTGTGGTCAAAATTAGGCCTGGGTTTTTGGTAATTTGGACAAGTTGGAGGTGACTAATAATAGGATGGTTGGGTGTTATAGGTGTGGTAGGCGGTAGCGGGTTGAGAATATCTGGGATGCGAAGGTTGGTATGTGGGTGGAGGCGTTTGGCATACAAATGGAGATTTTGGACCTTGGGCTACCATCACTGTCCCAACTTCTTTCTTCTTTGATATGTCACCCGATTGTAATGCCTTGTTCGTGGCCTGTAGTGCCTCGAAATTTTTTACTATCCCATTTTTTATACCTTCTTCAATCCTTTCTCCGAGCTTGATGATGTCAGAGAACTTGTGATTCTTAATGACCATTAACCTCTTGTAATATTGTGGATGTTAAGCCCTGACAAAGAATTTTTTCATTTTCTCCTCATCTAACGTCATCCTGACCTTCGCTGCTTCTAACCTCCACCGAGTAGCATACTCGCGGATAGTCTCAGTTGGATTCTTTTTTAGATTCTGGATATAGAAGACATCCGGTGCATTTTTCGTATTAAATCTGAACCTGTCCGTGAAATCTGATGCCATGCTCACCCAATTGGCCCACTTCTTGGGATTCTAGCTTATGTACCAGGACAGGGCATCTCCAGTAAGACTTCTCATGAAGAGATTCATTTGAATCCTTTCATCTTTTCCGACCCTCATGAGCTTGTCACAATAAGTCCTCATATGAACCTTGGGATCACCTATTCCATCAAACATTTCGAACATGGGAGGTTTATAACCTTCCAGCAGTTCCACATCTGGCTGTATGCATAAATCTTCGTAATTCAGACCTTCGATACCTTTACCCCCTTCAACACCCTGAACTCGACTTGTCAACTTCTTGAGTTCCTCAACCATGTTCTTGATGAGCAGGTCCTTCTCAGTGGATTTTGGTGTATAGGAGATTGGTTGAGTGGAGTGAAGTAGGGTTTCCACGTATATGGGGTTGTTCTGGTAAATGTCAGGAGTTTGCGTATAGTTGTGATAATTGGTTAAGTTTTAGTGTTCGGGGATAATTTGTGGGGTATTTTGGGGAGTTTGATAGGTAGTTTGCTGCTATTGAGGAGGAAGAGGTTGATTTTGAGGCAGGGTTGTATACTGGTGAGGTGCCAAAGGATTCTGCGGGCGGTGGTTGGGTGTATTCTGAGGAGGTACCGAGTTTTGGGTATTTTGATGGTTGATATCTGGGACGTTTAGTGTGAGGGAGACGTTTGCCAAATTACGGACCTGCTCAAGCTCGCCCTGTACTTCAAGTATCTTCTGCTCAAGCCGTAAGACCAAATCATTTGGTGTCTGAATGCCCCGACCATCGGAAGCTTCCGCATTCTCAACATGTGTAGTGTCGATGCCGATCATCCATTTTTACTTTTCCTTTGCCTTTAGATGAATAGGAGGAGGAGAAAGTGGAGGGGCCCTGGATCTAGTATGATAAGCTGATTAGGCCAGTATGCGCAAACCAACCTTGGGGAATGGGAATAATCAAAAAGGAAAGGAAAACAAAAGGTAACCAAGTCAGTAAGGGTTCCAAAAGAGTATTTGCAATATTTAAACACATAGTACGGAATGTAAATTCGTGTCCTAATTTGGGAGCCTCGTTGTGCCCGAGATAGGCCTAGCGAAAAGTTGATTTGGGAATTTTAGTGCCAATAATTGCTTCATTTCATTAATGTAAAAGTATATAAATCTAAAACAACACTAAATAAGGTAAGTCATTAATGGCACTTGGCCTTATTACATTTGAAAAAGCAGATAAACCTAATCTACTTGGTCCCAGAAGGACCTTCCCCGGGCTTGATCTTATTGGCTCCATCGATCAGGTTCCTTAATTCGCGCATGACCAATAGAAAGTATACCTCACAAGATGTCCTCCTTCTCTTCCCTCAGCACTCTGGCAGTCGGCGACTCTTTTCCTCTTCTTCCCCTTCAGCTCCATCAAACCCTGCTCCAGAAACTCTAGCCTTTCATTGGAGTTGATAGCCAGTTCCCTCCATTCATTGATAAACCTCATGTCTGTCTCGTGTATCTCCAGATGCTCGGCCTCGGAGTCATGAATCCTTTTGCGCAGCTTGTTGTATTTTACTTGGGCTTCAGCATCTTCGTCTATGACCTTGTTTCCTTGACCGATCCCGGCTCAACTATCCCTGCTAAGATATTCTCCAATCATGATAAGTAAAAGCGTACATGCCCTGTGTGGTACCTGTATGGCTCGATGGTGTCCCTTTCTACAATAATATGTAGGTGCCACATATGCTAGGCTTCACACTTGTATGAGATGTCATCCTCTTGAAAATCTTCCTAGTAATGACTCATTTTTGCAACCCGCGATATGACATGCTTCCTCCCTGCCTGTATCATAACCCTAATGGGAACATAAGGGTATATACCTCTTAACCCAATCAACACCAAGTGCGGAGCGTCCCTAGATCTTATGATGAACTCACTAGTGGGGAACCATTCGAACATCCATTGAACCTGATCCTCAGTCAAATTGTCAAAACACTGCACCCATTCTGTATCACTTTCTGGTTGAACAAACCTATCCAGGATGTAAGTCATTCTCTTAGGGTGATGGAAGGCTATATGATCATTCCACGACCTTCGTGGATACTCTTGATGATATTGACCCCTTTGGAGATGCTTCAATAACCATATCTGTAGTAGCAGATTACAACCCTCAAAGTGTTTGAACCTCTTCTGGCAGCGGTCCAAGGCTCGGTAGATGTCAGCTATGATCATGGTGACAATGGTATATGTTTTCCCCTCGATCCCCTCCATTAAAGTTTTTTCTAGCATAGCCAGTCGGGTGTGAATTTTTCCCCCTTGCATGGGAACACCATCATACCCAGGAAGCAAACAACGAACACAAAAATGTTGCGGTGAATATGAGCCAAAGAAGTGATAGAGAATTCATCATGGAAGATACGGTAGGACTTGCTATGACTGTATCGTTCATAGAGGTATTCAAAGGGTATGTAGGACTTCTTCAAACACTCCAAATCATCGTTCTTCTTCAAGCCCATTATTTTCAGAAATCCACTAGCGGCACGGTTTTCTGGCAACAATAAACCAGGACTGTCCTAAGGTAGGCCAGCGAATCCCCTTATTTCTTCCAAGAGAGAGGTCATCTATGTTGCCAAAGCGAAACACGGATATTTCACTGTCCCAGAACATCGGGGAATCTTCGATCAACATATTATCTGGTTGGATGTCCAACAGAGAAGACAAATTTCCCAAGACCTTCTTCACATGTTTTTTGTCACTTGAGAAAAGATCTTCCCACCAATCTAGCAGCATTGGTGGTATGTTACAGACCATGTCGAACCTGGGGACTTCGTGCCTCATTAATCTGAAAAACAAACAAGGTTAGGCCCTTTCCCCCACCAGATTTGACTATTTATACATCATTGATTAGCATATTGGCACTTATTTCTCTAAATTAATGCACGGGTCGTGGTTGCATCCGTTGGGACTATGGAAACCCCGATGGACTTTTGGACAAGGCTTTTCCTAAAGGGTTATTATGTGGACAACATATTAACCCTGGATAGGTTTTGACCATGATGCATGTACAATAAATCAAAGTAAGGTTTCTATAGAGGTCCTAGACGGGTACCATTAAGCGGACAACTTGAGGGGGAAAGGCATAGAACCGTCGACTGCACCGTTGATCGACTAGTTTTACCGTAAATAAGCCTTTCTGAATTCAAAGGAGTGATATATAGGAAGGGCGCAAACACTCATCAAGCGTTGCTATGGTATTGATTATGCACGAGTGGAATATGATGTTAAGCATGATTTACGCAACAGAAAATAGCATGTTGTCACGTATTTGCACGTTAAAAAAAATGATAAATGCGGTATTTAATAATTGAAAGACGTTTAAGAAAGGAAAACAAGTAAACACGTCAGTTTCTGTAGAAAATCATAAATGCTTGAAAATAGGCAATTAAATTCACAGAAAGGGGAAAGGGAAAGGGTGCGCACAGATTAACAGAATAAAGCATGCTTAAGACTAATTCACAAAAAGTAAGTTTGTTATGGTAAGAGCCTAAGGGACATCCCCAGCTGAGTCGCCATGTTGTCGTGTCCCCTTTTTCCTCGTGGAGTATGGGTTTCGACATTTTTGGGATAACTCCCTTCCATTTGGGATGGGGTATGGGATTTGAAAAGTCGCCACCTAATGGATTAAGGTGCGTTAGGGCACCTAAAGCAAATAACTCATGAAACTAGTTTACGTCACTAGAGATTTGGGTAAGGGCTCGAAATTACCTTGAGCGGGAAGGTGTTAGGCACCCTCGAGGTCCACAATGGTAGGTCCTGGCCAAACTCAACTAAGCGAATTAGTCTTTAAAGAAAAGTAAAGCAATTTAGACAACTATTATTTAGAACAGAAATTAAAGGGTCCTAAATTTTTTAGCCTATAGGATCATTTCTATGAAATACTTGGTAACTTTCCCCAGGTCGGGGTGCTACACATAGCATTAGCGCACAGTTCATCATCTACTTTACTACCCAATTACTATCTTTCAGTTGTTAGTTAAGCATTCTAGTAGCTTCTAACTAGTGCCTTATGCGTGCACTACTCGTCCCTTACCTATGGTCCTGGAGGTGTTTAGGACCTCTATTTAAGGTAGTTCTAGACCGACCTAGATTGCTAAAAAAATGAGAAAACTAAGCGACAAACAAAAGTCAAGTAGGATTGTTACATAAAGAGCAAATAAGGCCTCATGTTAACCTCCACAAGTAAACAAAACAAATGCACGATATTCAAACAAACAATCTTTAATGACTTAAGATCATATAGGCAGGATATCTAGATGAGCATAAACAGAATATATAACAGCCTTATTAAAGCGAGTAGCGATTCCTATCAGTTTGCCTACTGCTTTTGTCAAAAACTCTTAATCTGGGCAAACTTCAAGCAGTACAAAATCACAGTTTCTTTTAGCCCCAGAATTCCGATAAGTTTGCCCAAGTGATGACCAGAAAGAATCCTATAGGCATGGTATCTACAACTATTAATTATATACCTATAACATAGTTCATAAACGAGTTACTGATTTTAACAGACAGGTTTTTATCTTCTTTAGATCCTATAAGTATGCTTTCTAATTTTTTGCAGAATTAGTTAACTCCTATAGGTATGATTTCTAAGCATTAGAACTGATTACAAGTATTACTTCATATAGGCATGATATCTAAATGCAGAAAATTAATTTTTTTTATTTTTTTCCTATAGACATGATATCTAAGTGGGAAGAGACGTTAACAGAATGACATACAAGTTCGATAATTCACAAATAAGATCCTATATACATGATTTCTAATGCACATTGAGATTTGAAAATATGCATAAAACATGGGTTCTTGATGCATAATTGATAAACGACCTATAAACATGATTTCTAGGATTCAAAGTATGAAACTTCAGATTTCAAACGGTGAGACAAGACCCTATGGGCATTATTTCTAATGGTATGCACATAAAGAATCACCACAACAACCTATAGGAATGATTTCTACCCGAACCTGACAAAGATATATAACAATCCCTCCCCAGCTTTTACTAATATCCCCATATATGTTTTTACAAGGATTATTACATTATTACAGACCAATATGAATGAATTACATAAAGCTATTCATTACACTATAGGGAGCCTTAGCAGGCCCAACATCAACTCGGAAGCCAGGCCTTCAAGCAAGCAAGTCTGATGTCGACAGATAGTCCATCCATAATACACAAATGGGCTTCTGGCGTGTCAAAGTTCCCAAGGGCCTCAAGGACCCCGGGAAATGCTCACACCAGAACCTTTCTCAGAGAAATAGTTGTAAATTATTGGAAGACCAGCCCTAGTGTGTCCAAGTTCGGAGGAGTATCATGGACCCTAGGCAGTGCTCACACTGGGGTGGGGATAATTTTACAAAAGCAATTTGATTTTCAGAAGTGAATAGAAACAAGTTACAAGACTACAAACAGAACAGAACCACATTTCAGCAGATTGGTTCAGACATGGGTACAAGTAATTAAACAATCACAACAAGAGCAGGAACACTTAAATTATAGACAGAACTAAACAGGGTCACAATTGAATCAAACTAGGTTTCACATTGCTGAAGTTGACTTAGTTTATTGATTATTACTAGGTGGAATTATATAGACATGTATTAAGAAGAGAAACATATTGAAGTTACAATAAGCAGAACAAGATAACATGAACTAAGACATAGCAACTAAAAAAGAAACAGAACATGAACTATATGTCTGGCAGAAGCATGTTGGAATTTGAAGCACTAACCACACATACATCTGGAACAAAGAGGTAACCAAGACTAAAGCATACTAGTTAGAAAGTAAACTAGAAACATATAATAAACAGGATATATCGTGTTTCGAAGTAAGCTAATCATATAATCCACAGGGAATAAGAACAGAGGCATAGTAGTTAAGAAAGAGATGGCCAGGAAAAAAATATCAAAACAGAAGCATATTGATGTCTATAGTAAACTGGCGACATAGCATATAGAATAGAACATCATAACAAAAATTGAGTCATACCAGTTAAGGACATAGACGTGAGGCTTGATATACAAGTCATCCCAAGAGAGGAAGTTTCAAGTTCCTTGGGTCAGTAATCCAAGAAAATGGGAATATTGACGAGAACGTCACACGTCATATCGGAGCGGGTGGATGAAATAAAAGCTCGTATCTGGTATCTTATGTGATAAGAATGTGCCACTAAAATTTAATGATAAGTTCTATCGAATGGTGGTTACACCGATTATGTTGCATGGGAAAGATTATTGTCTACTCAAGATCTCATATCCAAATGATGAAAATAGCTGGAATGAGAATATTGAGGTGGATGTGCGGGCACACCAGGCTAGTTAAGATTAGAAATAAAAATATTCGGGAAAGGGTGGGAATGGCTCCCGTAGGGAACAAGATGCGAGAAGCGAGGCTAAGATGGTTCGGACATGCGAAGAGGAGAAGCACAGATGTCGTAGTTAGGAGGTGTGGGAGGTTGTCCTTTGTGGGTATGAGCAGAAATAGAGGTAGACTAAAGAAATATTGGGGAGCGATGATTAGGCAGGATATGACAATACTTTAGCTTATCGAGGATATGACCCTTGAGAGGAAGATGAGGAGGTCGATAATTAGGGTATAGGGTTAACAGGTTTTATTTCCTATATCGGTAGTATTAGTGTTAGTTTGATATCGTCCTTAGTCTTAAATTTCTATTTCTACTTGCTATTTTCCAATTATCTTTCGCTTTGATGTTTGTAGTATCTTACTATTGTTACTGCTTGTTGCCACAGTTTCTTTTCATCTTTTCATGAGTCGAGAGTCTATCAAAAATAGACTATTTACCCATTCAGGGTAGGAGTAAGATTTGCGTATATACTACCCTCCCCAGATTTCACTTATAAGATTTTACTGGATTTGTTATTATTGTTATTAGAGAACTATTTAAATAGTCATGCTTTAAACAGTTCTCAGACTTGCATTATACATTTACATGTTTTCTTATGTCTCGATATAGCCTTAGAGAGGGAGTCAATGATACTCACTGAGTGGCGAGGAAGTCGTGCACACGTTCTCTTTATGAGAACCTACATTGGCTTTGGTTAATGTAAACCCAGTTTCTGTAGACAATCGTGTAGCATGCTAGAATCTCACTCATTCCAGTAGACTACTTGGTCATGAACTCCACTTTTAATGTCGTGGGGATTTCTTTATTCATGTTTAGCCGATCTATTGGTTTATTCATTCATTTGAGAATGAGCAAGGAATCATTGTTGGGCTCATGCCTATGTTGTCCTCCAAATGCCTAGTGGCTTAATCATTTTTTTTTTTTTATTCCTATTTGGAATTGGATTCGATTTTTGTTCCTATTTGGAGTTAGTTTTGTCTTTAAGAGAAAGCACCAGTCATTATCTACAAATGGAGTAACTTTTAAGAACTATTTTCTGCTCATTGAATTAAGTCTTTAAAAGACTTTAGCACAAAAGAGTGATTTTTTAGAGAACTTCCATTAAGAGAGAAGAAAAAGGGTTCGTTTTGCTGCAGATTTTATTCTGACTAGCCAACTTCAAATTACATTTCTGATTCATTCACTGTTGGATTTGGATGAAATTTTGACTGAACGTTCCTAAATCTCTGTCTTTGATTTGAACGATGAAGATCGTAAAGAAGATGCATTTACCTGTTTTTGCAACTCATAAATCCAAGACTATATCTGATGAAGATTAAAATTTCGAGTACCAGCAAGTCTGTGGATATCACAATGGGTTAAAGAAATATTCGTAACCATATTGTGAATGAGAGACATGCAAGATCATTATGGGAAAAGTTAGAGACTCTTTATGCTTCAAAAGTTGTGAACAACAAGTTGTTCCTACTAAAGCAATTGATAAACTTTAAATACAAGGAGGGCAATCATATTCTTGATTATATAAATATTTTTAAAGTATCCTTGATCAGCTATCTGGAATGGGTGTTAATTTTGATGATGAGATACAAGAACTTTGGCTTCTTAATACTCTGCCAAATTCTTGGGAAACTTTTTGTGTTTCTTCGACGAATCCAGCTTTTGGTGGTAAGATGACCATCAAAATATGCCAAGAATGGTGTATTGAATGATAAAGTAAGGAAAGAATCTCAAGGTTCGTCCTCAAAAACAGATGTTTTGGTAACACAAGAACGGGAGAACGATAGAACGATAGAACAAGAGGTTCAATATGACAGATGCAAAAGTGATTAGTACTCAACTTGCTACATAATTTAAATTTAGTGTTAGTCAAAATCCATCTACTTATGAAGAGAAAATGGAGATGTCTCTCCTTCCTCTTCTACTGTTAGTAGTTTGATTTATGTAATGGTTTGCTCTAGACAAGATATTGCACATGTCGTTGTTACCTTCTAATATTGAAAAGGAATATTGGGATGCAGTAAACGGATATTAAGATATCTGAACGGTACTGCAGATTTGAAGTTGTGCTTTGGCTGTGGCAAGCCTGAACTTGTATGTTACAAAGACTCTGATTTGAGAGGAAATCTTGATAATTCAAGATCCACTTCTGGTTATTTGATCACTTTTGATGGGGGAGCTATTTCTCTGCAATCTAGACAATAGAAGTGCATAGCTTTATCCGCCGCAGAAGCCGAATATATTATTGTTACTGAAATTACCAAAGAATTATAATGAAGGAAGGAGTTCATCAATAATCTTGGCATTTGACCAGTCAAGGTACGACTTATTTTGTGATAATCAGAGTACTATGTGTCTCACCAAGCACTCCATTTTTTATTCTAAGACCGAATATATATTAGAAAATTGGTATCAGAGCTAAACATTAGAAGATCTAGATGAAACAAGCTAATAAGAAAACAACTGAAAATAAGATACATATAAATCAAAAACATAAAAAACTACAGAAAATAAGAAAGAAATTAAAAAAGCTATACCCAGAATATGAACATCTAAACCAAACAAGGACAAATAATTATAGATTAGAAATATTGATAAACGAAATATCAAAAACAGAGTACAAACTCATTAAAAATCTTTAAAAACAACTATGAATAATTACAAAAACAGAGAAAAACTTCTTGGAGAAATTAATGAAATAAGTTATGAAATAGAATATAGACAAAGTAGACTAAACGAAAATATATTTGCAGAAGTATGCAAGAAATCTATAGTAAAACAAAGAAAAGTTATATTAAAATTACAAATAAGATTACAACATTTAGAATATAAACTCCAACACGATTTATAATGAATAAAGAAGAATTTGCCATAGACAAAAAAATATATGAAAATTCAGATGGTTTACAGATAAAAGTAGTATTTACAAACCTAGGACGAAGATATAAAAAGGTAGGAAATACCTTAAACCTAATGTTAGAAAAAGAAAGTGTAAAGTTAGAGGACGGATTAACAGCTATGGTAAGAATAGCAAAAGAAAATGAAGAAATAGATAGAAAATTAGAAATCGAAAAAATAAA
This sequence comes from Nicotiana paniculata, assembly GCA_005239505.1. Lineage (NCBI taxonomy): Eukaryota > Viridiplantae > Streptophyta > Magnoliopsida > Solanales > Solanaceae > Nicotiana > Nicotiana paniculata. The sequence goes on from ML362395.1 coordinate 17,526, forward strand.
GATATAAGCAAAGAAAGAAGTTGAGAAAATAGAAGAAACTAAGAATACAAAAATACAAGAATTAGAAAGACTAAAAGAATTATATGCCATTAAACAAATGGAAGAACAAAAAGAATTAGAAAAGGAAAAAGAAATGAGGTTAACAACAGAAATAGAAAAATTTAAAGAAATATTACAATTAAAAGAAACTAACAAAGAATTAAGAATAGAAGAAATAAATGATGGAAGTAATACAGATACTGATATAGAAGAAAAATACTCAGAAACTAGTGAAACGTATACAAAAATATTAGAAGAAATAAATAAAACAACAAACTCAGAAGTTAATACAGGAAACATAAAGAAAGAAGATAAACCAAGTACGTCAAGATCTACAAGATCTAGAAGCCCAAAACCGAGACCAGAATATAAATCATATAGTTATGAATCATATGATAGAAATCAAACATTATGGAATAAACGATTAAATAATAAATGGACACCAAAACCGATAAGTGAACAATATAATTTCTTAGACCTAGATTGTGTCGAAGATGTAAATAAAATAATACAATTATGGATGGGATATATATCAAAATAATTAATAGACAATAAAATATCAATGACTGAAGTACCAGGATACATAGAAAAAACACTTATAGGAACAGTAAAACTATGGTTACAAAATTTATCAGGAGATAGTCTAAAAACCTTAAGAAATAATAGAAATAATAATAACGAAGTAGCAACAACACCTACAGAAATATTAACTAAATATGAAATAGCAATACGAAGAGAATTTAGTAGTATGACTACGGAAATAGAAGAACAACATAGAGAAAAAGTAATGAATAGAAATTTAATGACAAAATTAGCAATATGTAATATGTGTTACATAGATGAATATACTTGTGCATTTAAAAATTATTATTATAAAGGATTATATACCACGGATGAAGGAAAAGAAATAAGGAAATTATACTTTACTAAACTACCTGAACCATTTAGTTCGAAAATTATAATAGATTGGAATACAACAGGATTAACAGATACTCTAGGAGCTAGAATAAGTTTCTTACAAAAATGGTTTATAAAACTATGTGAAAGACATAAGGAAGATATAAAAATGGAAAAGGTATTAATAAAAAACTTAGCATGTTGCAGAATTAAAACAACACCCCAGTTTGGATGTAATGATAAATATTACAAAAGAAAAAGTAAAAGAAAACATAAATATAAAAATAGACCAAGAAAATCAAAATATAAGTATAAACAGCCTAGAAAAAGATATTATGTAAAAAATTACAAATACAAAAGGCCATATAAACCTAAGAAAAAACTATCCGAATGTACTTGTTATAATTGTGGAAAGATAGGACATTTAGCCAAAGATTGTAAATTACCTAAAGATCTAAAGAAAAAAACAAATAACAGAAATAATAATAGATGAAGAAGAACACATGCAAATGGAATATATAGACTATGAATTAGAAAGTGAAGATAGTATATACGAACTAACAGAACCAGAAGAACTAACTGAAAAAGGTATATCTGAAATGGAAGAATATGACTGAAAAAGATATACAAATAATACACCAAGAAGAATATCAAGATGAAGAATCTTCAGAACAAAATTGATATTTGACAATAACATATTTGAACAAATAAAAGGAAAAGAATTAGACCTGAGTATAAATAAAATACTCGAAATACCGACTATAAAAAATTTGTTTAAAAGACAGAAAGAAGAATATTACGTAATTAGCCAAAAAGAACATATAATTGATTGTAAATACACCAGAGGTAAAGCCAAAATACCTATCATAAATAAAAGAGTAATAAATAAAGAAGTACAAGATATTAAAGTCAAAAATCCGATAAAATATGTACACCTAGGAGGAACAGAGATATTGATAAAAGCATGTTTTAGGGCAGGAATAGATACACCGATTGAAATATACTTAGCAGACAACAGAATAATACAACCTATAGAAAAAAGTATAATCAGTGCAGTACGAGGTAACCTAATCTACCAAAAATTCAAACTCATCATAAGTGCTAACTATTCAGTAGCATTAGATGATAAAAATATCGACAAATCACTAGTACTATATTGAAAAGTATCAGGTATAGAACTAGCACCTGGAAGCAAAATATTTACAGCAAGATGCAAAAACTTATATATACTAACAACGAAGCATAAAATAACGGCTAGAAATAAAATAGACAAAATAAAGATAGAAGATCCATTTGAGAATATAGTTTCTATTATAAATCACAACGACTACAGCTATAAAGAAATAGATATGGAAAATGATCTAGAAATAGTAAGAGAACGATTAGATACATCAAAAAGGATAAATTATGAAACCCCACATACATCATCATCAAGGATGAGTACATCTAGAAGAATAGACTATACAACCCCAAGTAGAACCATAGAACAAAATATAGAAGAAATAAGACCACATAATTATTATATCACAGGAATAATGAACCAAAGAAAATATTTAATATTTATAAATACAGGACAAGAAGATAATTATATTACAAGAGAGTTGATAAAAGAAAATGAGATAATAACTACTGAAAAGATAAATCCAGAATTACCTAAAGCATTATTAAATATTGAAGAAATAACAGAAAAAGAATTAATTATTGGAGGTATACCAATACAAATACAATTTAAAAATTTATCAAGGAAATGAAAACATAACGTTAGGACTAAAATGGCTAGAAAAAGTTAAACCATATAAATTAGAAGACCAATATTTAACAATAAATTATAAAAATAAAAATGTTATAATAAAAAGAACGTTAATGTAATATATCTTTAAAAATAAGAATTATGACAAAAATATATATACTCACAAAAATAATAGTAGAAGGATATTACAATAGATATTATACACCTATGATAGATACTGGAGCAGAAGCTAATATATGTAAACATAATTGTTTACCAGAAGGGAAATGGGAACTACTAAAAAATCCTATGGTGATAACGGGGTTTAACAATGAAAGAAGTATGATAACACATAAAACAAAAAATATTAAGATACATATATGGGATAAAATATTAACGATAGGAGAAATATATAGTTATGAATTTACGAATAAAGACATTCTAATAGGAATGCCATTCTTAGATAAACTGTACCCACATATTATAACAGCTACTCACTGGTGGTTTACAACACCATGTAAACATAAAATAGGAGCAAAAAGAGTACGTAATAAAATAAGAAAAGCTACACCTTTGATAAAAGGAAGAGAAAAGATAACCCACAAACTAGAAAATGATAAGACAGACAATTATAAGATAGAAATAATTATTTTCACAATAGATAAGACAAAAGCAATACAAAATAAATTAGAATTACTGTACAATGAAAATCCCTTACAAGGATGGGAAAAACATAAAACAAAATAAAAATAGAATTAATTGATGAAAATAGCATAATAACACAAAAACCTTTAAATACAATTTCAATGATTTAACAGAATTCAAACTACATATAAAAGAATTATTACATAATAATTATATACAAGAAAGCAATAGTAAACATACAAGTCCAACATTTATAGTAAATAAACATAGTGAACAAAAAAGAGGGAAAAATAATATGGTTATCGATTATAGAAATCTAAATGCAAAAACTAAAACATACAACTACCCCATACCAAAT
>MDKI01265782.1:0-46592 GCA_005239505.1 Nicotiana paniculata
TCACTGCCTATGAACTCAGAAGGCAGACAATGAAGATGGATGGTCCAAAGAAGGAGAGGAGTCCAACACTAAGAATCACTGAGGGAGCAGATCTGGAGGAAGATGAGATGGCCATGATCACCAAAGAATTCATAAGGGCATCTCTAGAGGAGGAAACTACAACAAAGCAAAAGCTCTAGAAAGGCCAACCAACGAGAGATGCTACAAATGTGGTAAGACTGACCATCTCATCAAAAGCTGTCCTCAGTGGGAAGTAGAATGGAAAAAGGAGAGATAGGAAGAAGGAATAGGAAGAAGGAACTGGTCCAACCCAAGAAAACCACAACAAAGGCTATGGTTGCTGCTTGGGAGAGGGGGAGTTGAGATGAGGAATCAGAAGATGGGGGGACTGAAGATCAGGCGCTCATGGCAATTGGAGAATCTTATGAGGAATCACATGAAGAACCAGAGGTAAGTATCTCCCATCTTAAAGACAAAATAAAGTTCCTATCTAAGGAAAAACTCTCTGAGTTGCTACTTGATTTCATAGATAATTCTGAGGAAAAAACCAAAGAGAAGGATAAACTATCTAAAGAATGTGCAATGCTAAAAGCAATGTGCATGAACCTGGAAATCAGAGTCAGTGAATCTAAAAACAAAAACACTGTCTTGTTGAACTAGGTTCATCCACTTGAGACTGAGATTCTAGAACTGAAATCTGAGAACATAAAACTGAGATTAGGATCCAGTAAAAAGGTTGTTGATCACTCTCATGTCAGGTTAGAGGAAAATTTGGGAAAACTAAAAGATAAAATGTATGCCAAGGATGAACAGATAAGATCACTTAAAGAAGAGCTTGGCAAAGTCAAACATGAACTAGATAGAACTTGTAAATGGAATAAATCCTATGATGTCTTGAAATGGCTTCAAGAGAATCATAGTAGAAACCGGAGAGGGCTTGGTTTTGGGAGTCAATTGCCCAAGTGGGATCCCAAAAGCAAGTTTCTCACTCTCCTTGAAAATAAAATCTGCACCCACTGTGGTAAGACTGGCCACTACAAATATGAGTGTACTACAAAAGAGCGGGCCAGTCGAAAAAATGAGAGGTTTGTCAAAAAGAAAAAATGGCTACCAAATTGGGCCAGAAAAAATTTGATTCATCCATTCTCTCATAAAAAAGGACCCAAACTAGTTTGGGTTCTTAAAACTAACCCCTGATTTCCTTTTGTAGGTACGAGTGAAAGGAAGCAACCAAATTTGGTTCTTGGATAGTGGCTGCTCTAAGCATATGACAGGGAACAAGGAACAATTCCTTTCACTTGAAAACCTCAAAGGAGGGAATGTCTCCTTTGGAAACGGAAAGAAAGGTGAAATTATTGGGGTCGGCAAGGTAGGTAAAGATTACACACGTTCAATACAATATGTGTACCTGATAGATGGCTTGAAATATAGCCTAATCAGTGTGTCACAACTGTGTGACAGAGGTAACCTTTCCGCTTTCACTTCCATAAAATGTTTTGTGATCAACCTGCTTACTGACAAGATTGTTTTGCAGGGAAAGAGAATGAATAATATCTATGTCATAGACTTGTCCACACTGTCAGAAAATGAACTCACTTGCCTAAGTGTGTTGGACAGTGATCGCCTCCTGTGGCACGAACGACTTGGTCATGCGAGTCTGACTCAGCTTAACAAACTAGTCTCTAAGGACTTAGTGGTAGGACTTCCTAACATTAAGTTCAAGGAGGACAAAGTTTGTGATGCATGTGCCAGGGGGAAGAAGGTAAGGTCTTCTTTCAAAAGTAAGAAAATAGTCAGTACCACCAGGACATTGGAACTAGTTCATATGGATATGTGTGGTCCTATGAGAACTCTGAGCGGAGGTGGTAAGAGATATGTGATGGTGCTAGTTGATGATTATTCAAGGTTCACTTGGACCTTATTCCTGGCATCTAAGGATGAAGCATTTGATTTGTTCACCTCATTTGTCAAGAAAACTCAAATGGAACAACGATCCACCAACAAAAGTATGTGAAAGAATTGCTCAAGAAGTTTAAAATGGACGACTCAAAGGAAATAGACACTCCCATAGCCACAACTACAAAATTGGATGTGGACGAACCTGGTTCATCCATTGATCAGAAGCTATACAGAGGGATGATTGGGTCTCTATTGTATCTCACTGCCAGCAAACCTGATATTGTGTTCACTACGGGATTATGTGCTAGGTTTCAGGAAAATCCAAAGAAGTCCCACCTCACTGCAGTGAAGACAATTTTGAGATATTTGAAAGTCACCACTGATTGTGCCTTTGGTATCCTAAAGGTAGTAATTTCGACCTTGTAGGATATGCTGATGCTGATTATGCAGGTTTCCTGGTTGACAGGAAGAGTACTTCAGGCATGGCTCACTTTTTGGGCTCCTTCCTTGTGTCTTGGGCCACCAAGAAACAGAAGTGTCTTGGGCCACCAAGAAACAGAATTCAGTAGCTTTGTCTACTGCTGAGGCTGAATATGTGGCTGCAGCCTCTTGCTGTGCTCAGTTGCTATGGATCAAGCAATAACTCATGGACTTTGGTATAGATGTGGGATGCATTCCTATTTTCTGTGATAACACTAGTTCCATTAGTATGACGAGGAACCCGGTTCATAATAAGAGAACTAAGCACATAGATGTTAGGCACCATTTCTTGAGCGATAACTATGAAAAAGGAATGATCTCAACTGAATTTTGTGCTATTGATCAACAAGATATCTTTACTAAAGCACTAAGTAGGGAGAATTTTGAGAGAGACAGGATTGAATTAGGGATGATTAAAATCACCTGATTGAAAAAACAAAAATTGAATTTTTTTTTTGGCTAGAAACACTAACATAGATAATCAACCAGACTAATCATTGCTTAGCATCTTGACTTTAGTGTCATACTCTCTTGCCATGTATTAATATGATTCCCTGGTTGCTAATGATGTTTCTCTATCTTTGTAAATTGAGGAAAATTAAGGACTTTAACACGATGAACCTGGTTCATATCTGCTGGTTCATCTGACTGACAAGGTACGTGCGCATCTCCATAAAATTATTGAATTAATTAAATTCACACATGAGCATGATTCTATCTATATTTGGTTCATTTCAAATTCTTTGTACTAATCCCTAAATGAACCCGTTCCAAGAAGTTCCATCGGTACTCAATTAGCCTAGAGGTAGGGAACTCTTAACTGTCAAATCAATGACACTCCTAACACTATTAGACTCCCGCTTGAATAAATATTATGCCCATTGTATAATTAATAGCCACATCTTATAAAAGGCCATTATTACCTCCCTTATTAATAACCTAATAAGTCGAACCAAGATCATTATTCTTCTAAACTGATCACTTTTATTTTCTTCCTAACAACACTCGTATTCATGTCTTCACCACCACCGGCTTCTTCTTCTTCATCGCCAAATCATGATTATGATGGAGGGCTTTATGAATCAGATTCAAATTCTCCATCTGTATACAGTTCTCAATCACAAGAAAGAACCTCAACCCCTGAAAACCCTCCTATTCCCGAACCCACATCTAACCCTAACCCAGCCCCCCGTGGTCATCGTGTAAAGGTTCTTGCCAGAAAATTAGTGGCTTCTGGGTCCCGTGCAAGATTCTTAGAGGAAATTATGCAGGTTGAAAAGGATAATTATTTTGAATCATCAAGTGAATCTTTTAAATCAGCCAACGAGGATGAAGCACCTGGTTCATCAAATTCTGAACAAGGTAATCTTGATGCTATTTCTGAATCTGTTAATGCTGAGAACAAGTTTGTTCTGGTTGGGTCGGTAGTTGATGTTGAAATGCCGAGTAGGCAAAGAAAATTGGGAAAAGGTAAATTTCTTGAGAGAGAGGGATTTAGGGAGGATGGTACCATATTGGCTATCTGTGGTCCCATTCCCGAGAAGGTTGGAGAAGATGTCACATAGTTAGGGGGAAGTGTAGTCGAGGAAGCAACGACAGGTTTAGCAAGCTTGAAGAAAGGAGAAAATGAACCTTTTTCATCTGGAGACGAGACGTTGGCTGACAGGCTAAGGAAACTGGGGGTATTATAACCCCAAGAAAGGGAGGACTCAGAAGTTCAAGAAGGCTACTAACCCAGTTCCTTCTAAGAAGAGGAAAGCCTCTGTAGCTGCTGACAGGCTAAGGAAACTGGGGGTCTTATAACCCCAAGAAAAGGAGGACTCAGAAGTCCAAGAACGCTACTAACCCAGTTCCTTCTAAGAAGAGGAAAACCTCTGTAGCTGCTGATGCTCATGTTCCTAGTATGCGTGCTACACGTAGTGCTGTGAGAGAGGAAGAAGAATTGTTTGAGAGGGCTCTGCTAGAGAGCAAGAAAAAGAAAGCTGCCAAGGGAAAGGATAAAGTAGGAGAGCATGTGGATACTGTTGTGGTTGAAGAGGATACGATGGACCTAGTCCATCATGAGGAGCAGACTGCTCCTGTTGTGGTTGAGGCACCAAAATCAAAAAGTGCTAAGGCTTCTTCAAATAAGTCAGCTACAGTGTCTGCCACACCTACAAGAACTGTTAAAAAGACCAGGTCCAAGGCAAGAAAAAAAGTGAAGGTCGTTGAGAAAGATGATGATAAAGAGTGGAGCGGAGAAGATGAGGGGGAAGTTGGTGAGGTGACTGACAGAATCACCTTATTTGGAAAAAGAACAATTCTGAAGGGAAAGTTGTTAAAGGATCTCGAGGAACCTGAGATGCGATACCTGCTGGACACACTGGATGTTCAGGGGTAGAAGAACATGGTCCTTCACATGGAAGGAAGGTTGGCTAGAGCTGAACTGGTGGAGTTCATGGGTAATGCAGTGGTCAAGGACGACAGGGTCACTACCACAGTCAAAGAAATTCAAGTCTCCTTTGATGCTAAAGAGCTGGGAGAAATTTTGCACATTCCTGCTGAGGGCTACGAAGATTACACTAGGCAAAGATGGCCTAGTTTGGATGGGATGGCCTCAGCAATCAACATTAGCAGATTCTTTAGTGACAATGAAAGTGAAATTGAACTCAGGCCAGTCTACAAAAGTGAAATGAAGCTAGAGCACAAGTTGTTCTTCGAGTTTGTCATCAAGTTCTTGCTGCCAAGACAAGAAGGAAGGCACATAGCCAACTATATGGATCTGATCTTGATGGAGTTTTTGTATAGGGGAAAGCAGATCAACTGGACAGCCTTCATCATCCAACTCTTGGACAAAGTTGTGAATGGAACAAAAGCACATGCAATCCCATATGGCTTAATTCTGACAGTTGTGCTTGCTCATTTTGATGTTCCTGTGAAAAAGGATAAGATGGCTACTGCCAAGGACTATTTTGGAAAGGATACTTTGCTGACTTGCGATTATACTGTCAATGTTCCTTCAGATGAACCTGGTTCATCTAGGAAGCAGCCTGTCAAAAACAAAGTCAGAACTCTGGTGCAGGAAAGCGAGATCAAGGATATGGAGATCCTTCGTTTGAAATCTCTTGTGATTGAGGTTGAAGCTGAGCGGGATACTCTCAGGGCTGAACTAGCAAAAGAGAAGGAAAAGAACGAGGTTGTTCTTAACCAGATTCTTTCTATTCTACAAACCAAGACCACAACCTCCTCTGCACCTTCCCATCCTTAGGCTGTCCAGAGATACCTAAACCCCCCTTTCAATGACCAGTTCAGGACGTGTTTCTGTTGTTTTTATTCTGTCTTGCTCATGGTTATGGCTGTTTTTAGTTTTTTTGTATGGTGCTTGCCTTGCGTACTAATCAATGAATTCTACTGCTTTTGTTATTGACTTGTCTCAGTTTCTTAGATAACTTACATTTATTGGTTTCTTATGATGATTAATCATGTTTGCACATGCAGTTGCTTCAATGGCCATGAGTAATTTTTAACAACTCTGGTAAGTTTATCATTTTGCAAACATTTCGATGATGCCAAAAGGGGGAAGACATGTGCTTTTATATTTCAAGTGATATTTACTAACCTAATAATGAACCTGGTTTCTATATGATTAATGCTTAAAAAATATACAAAGTGTTTGAAGTGTATACAGGGAGAAGCACATAGTTTGTCATCATCAAAAAGGGGGAATTTGTTGACCTAAGTCACTGCATAGTTTTGAAGATTGACAAATGTCTGACCAATTGAACCAGGTCCATCAGAGCACACATACATGACCTGACGCGTTGGTACATGAACCGTATATGCATAGGAGATAAATGCGATTGTGAAGTATCAATGAACAAAGAGAGTGTATCCTAATGCGAAAAGGTTGCAAATTGATAAGAGAATAGAAGTTTAATTCAGCAAGAACAATAACGAAGGAAGGAAGTTGAGTTTAATACAAACTCTTTTTCGCAGGAAGAGTTGTACCAGAACTGAATCCCGAAAAACTCAACAACTGACTCTATAAATAATTGAAGTATTCTTGCTTGAATTACCTACGAACAAGTGAAGAAGTGAATCAAGATCTGAAAGAAAAATTCCCAGATATTTTGCAAGCAGAATTACTGTGCAATACAAATGCTACAGACCAACTAGAAGAACCAGTTCCATATGTTTTTCATTGAGTCTAGTTGGTTGTAGTAGGCGATTTAATATTGTATCTTTTCAGCTTTCATATAAGCAATTGTAATAGGTACACATTGTTCAAGTTAGAGTTAACTTGAAGCTTGTAGAAATTAGCTAGAGGCTAGTTACTACGAAGGGATTAGAGTTAGTCCTAGGATTACAAAAGAGTTTATTTTGTAAGTCCGTTTGGCTTAGAGTTTTAGTGAAGAATTTGAGCAAATCCTACTGAGGAGTAGGTCGTGGTTTTTTCACCTTTTGAGCCATGTGTTTTCCACGTAAAAAATCTCTGTATTTTTACTTTACTTCTTTTATTATTCCGCAACAGTAGAAGTTGGAACATCAAGAAGAACCAGGTTCTTCTAGAGAGACAACACTCAAAAAATTGGATACCACACAAATTAACCTATCTTTTTGTGTGGTATTGACGTCTAAAACATAACAAAGGTTAGTTGGTTCGGGTCTGGTGAGATTCTGGAATGAATTGAGACACTTGGTCTCATAATTGAAAGCTTAAGTTGAAAAAAGTTGACCGGATGGTGACTTATGAATAAACGACTCCGGAATGGAGTTTTGATGGTTCCGTTAGCACCGTTGGGTGATTTTGGGCTTAAGAGTGTGTCCAGATTGTAATTTGGAGGTTTGTACTGGAATTAATCTTGAAATGGCGAAAGTTGACTGAATATTTGGGAAATTTGACCGGGAGAGGACTTTTTGATATCAGGGTCGAATTATAAATCCTAAAGTTGGAGTGGATCCGTGGGGTCATTTGGGACTTGTGTGCGATATTTAAGGTCAATCGGACGTGATTTGATAGGTTTCGGTGTCGGTTATAGGAATTGGAAGTTTCAAAGTCCATTAGGCTTGAATCTATGTGTGATTCATGTTGTTTGAGGTGATTTGAAGGTTCGACTTAGTTTGTATGATATTTTAAGACTTGTTGGTATGTTTGGTTGAGGTACCGGGGACCTCGAATTGATTTCGGATTATTTTCGAAACGAGGTTTGAAGTTGAAGAGTTGCTGAAGATTTGCAGCTGCTGGTGTAATCGCACCTGCGGAGTGGGAACCGCAGATGCGAGCTCGCAAAAGCAAGAGAGGGACCGCAGAAGCGGTGAAGAAGGAAGATGACAGAGGTCGCAGGTGCGAGGTCCCTTCCGCACCTGCGTGTCCGCAGATGCGGGTATTGGATCGCAGAAGCTCATGGGTGCTTGGTGAGGCAGCTTAGCAAAAGCAGACGACCCTTCGCATAAGCCTGTCCGCAGAAGCGGACTGGGCGCCACAGAAGCGTGAAAAGCCGTAGATGCGGCCAAGTGAACCGCATAAGCAACTTTGCTGGGCAGAATTAAAAACACAAGGGTTCTCAATTTATTCATTTTCAAACATTTTGAGCTCAGGCTAAGGCGATTTTTGAGAGGGTTTTCGAGGGTATTATTGAAGTAAGTCCCTTGTGCTTGTTTTTGATCAATATCTTGTATCCCCATTGATTTTCCCACCTAGTTTGTGTGTTTTCGAGGTGTAATGTGGGAGTTTGAGGCTAGGGATTTGGAGAGTTAATTTGGGGGATTTGGATGTCGATTCGGTGTCAGATTTTAATCGATTTTGTATGGTTAGACTCGTGGTTGAATGGGATTTCGGGTTTTGTGATTTTTGTAAGTTTCCGAAACGTGGACCTGAGGGCTGACTTTGAGCCGATTTCGGATTTTTGATTAAAACTTCGTATTTTTCTTATGGAGTTGATTCCTTAGACCCTGTTGATTGTATTGTATTACTTGTGGGTATATTCAAGACGTTCAGATGCCGGTTTGCGAGGAAAAGGCGTATTGGAGTAGGTTTTTACTTGGATTAAGATAAGTAACAGTTCTAACTGGTTCTGAGGGTATGAAACCCCGAATTTTGTGTGATGTGATTGGTTTGGAGGTGACACACATGCTCGATGACAGGCGTGTGGGTGTGCATCGTAGGAATTGGGACTTGGTCCATTCCATGAAAACTCTGAAGTTGAATAAGTTGTTGCTAGTTATATACTCTCCATGTGTTATAGAAATTTAACTGCAAATTGATACAAACGCGGAAGAAAAATAACAAGAAAACAAATAACATGATAGAAAGATAGAGATTTAGTAGAGAACCAACTAAAAAAATTGAAAGAACATTTGAAATAAACAAATACCCAATCTATTTAAGACTTAATTGACCAAAAACTATAGGAACAACCCTAAAGGGGAAGCAATCCCCTTGCAAGTCCACCTTAACAAGTAATCAACCAACAAAGGAATTCATCCTAGACACTATCAATGAACTTTCATTCACAATATCAAAATAAGTTGACCCTAAAATGAGAGTCTTAAGGGTTATTTATATTAGGGAGCTAAATATTACAAATATAGCCACCAAATGTAGTATAGTCTTTAATTTTGGCGAAATTATATATGTAGTCGTCCCGTTATGAAAGTGGCCTCCAACGCTCGATGGCTATCTAGATTGTATCATAAATCATGCTAGAAATCATGTTTAGGCCATGTTTTGGTACTGTTGGGACCCACAAGGGCCGTATACATGTCGAATTACCTATTATTTGCTGTTTGCACTCAATCTCAGATTCTAGTTGCATATCATATCTCAGTCTCTATTATTCCTTAATGATATATCATACTATTGTTGTTTGGGATAATTTTCATGACTTCTGAGAGCTCGAGAGACTGGAGAGATTGATGACTGAGTAAGCTCGACGGCCTGACTGTGAGGATATTTATGAGATCGGGATGCACACCGCAATATGTTTCATTGATTTTATGCCTAATTGGCTTGATATAGCGCTTGGGCTTAAGAGCCCTCCGGAGTCTGTACACATCCATAGTGAGAGCAGGTACCTACTGAGTGCGAGTGCCGAGTGATGGGCGACTGAGAGGAATGAGTGACTGTGAGGAATGAGAGATGTTGAGGTTGGAGTGAATGGGAGGACTGAGTGACTGTTGCTCTGAGATGCTGCATTTGATCTCATTGTTGTTGCACTTAGCTGCCATATATCCCTGCTTTGAAATTTTTGAGAGACTTTACATCCGGTTTTTACTTGAACTTGACATGAATAAACTGATTTGGCTTAAACTGCTGGATTTGAAAGCATACCTATTTTTTTTTTGTTGAGATTTCTAAAATTGAACTATAACTGTGTAGCTCGTCACTATCTTTCGGTTCGTTATTTAGTATTGTTACTTACTAAGTTGGTTGTACTCACGCTACACCCTGCACTTCGTGTGCAGATTCAGGTGCTTCTGGGTACAATGGGTGTTGATACTTGCATAACTGTTCTTTGGAGACTTTGAAGTAGCTGCCCGACATTCGCAATCCTTGTTTCTCCTTCCTTATCATTCCTTTTTCTGTATTTAGTTTCGTACTATCTTAGGCAGTGTATTTCATACTTGTGACATTAGATGCTCATTTACTCAGTGACACCCCGATTCGGGAGTTTTTCGTAAGTTTATGAGAATTTTGTCATTTAAAAATTACTTTGACTCATTTTGTTAATTGTTGAAAAATATTTTTGAAATGTCGGCTTGTCTAGTACCACGTTAGGTACCATCACGACATATTAGGATTTTGGGTCGTGACACATGCTCTATACAACCTCACCTACAAACTTGTGTAACTGTTTATCTTTACATTTGACTGCACTTTTGAAATTTTTGTTAAGATGAGTTTTCAAGTTTGAACAGGTGGATTATACCACTTCTTCATGTAAAATTTTATTTTTCCTCACAAAATTATAACTTCTATTCAAGTGAAACGCATTGTTTAAATACAATTTTAAATTTTTTAAATACCTTATTCAACTTAACTCCAAAAGCTTCGAATTATATTTTAACGTCCACCTACTAAGATTAAGCAAATGGAAAAGGATTCAATGAAAATTAGGACTAAAGCTTTACTTCTCCTACCAATAAATAACATAACGTGTTAAATCAATCAAAACTTCGAAAATCACTGCACAAGTAAAGTTGATTCACGCACATTTGAAATAGATCACCAACAGGCAAATTTTTCCTAATTACTTGGATCACTTCAAATCTACTCTGATTTATCCTGTCACCTACGTACGATCACTTTTCTAATAATGTCGTATCCTTTAAATATCAACATAACAATAAAATAAGCAACGCAGATTAAAATTAAGAAAGAGGGGATAGAAAGATATGATTATGATGAAAGACAATGAAGATGACTAAATTAAAGCATGCACTTCTATCTTGGATATCTTCACTTGATTTTCTTATTGTCTTCTTATCCTTTTTCTTTTATTGCCAATTCCAGGGAAGATAAGTTTTCCTTTTATGAGATACAATATTGAAACAAAATATAATAAGTTGCATCAAAGTTCCAAAATTTAACCTAAGTAGATAAGAAGTTCCTTTTTATTTCAAGATATCTTGTTGGTTTTGTTAAGATGTCTCTATTAGGACAGGCGTACAAAGAAATGGCCAAGATATTGATGTTTTAGCGTTGAAACATTATTCCATTTTTTTGTTGTTTTATTTTTAATACGTTACCGAGTAAATAAGGGTTTAAGTCCTACGTATTAATAGTATAAAAAAATTAACAGAATCAATTTACTTATTAGATATTGCATGTAAATTTCTTGATAAATATTACTCCATAATTAGTAAAATGTAGAAGTAAAAATGATAACGTACCTATTCTCACAAGTTATCGCTGATAGTGGAAAATAATATTTGCATTATCTGAATATATAAGTTAAATCCGATAAATAAGTATGTTTCTTCTTTAAGATTTTAAACTTTTAAATAAATGGTTATTCAATGGGACATAGTAAAGAAGATGCAAAGTTCCTTCATTCAGAGGCGGCGCCAAGATAATCTTATGAGTTCTGAATTTTAGAACTACGATTTCAAGTGTAATGATTGAGATCTAGATTTAATATTTATACATATTTTATGAATTCAAAATACCAAATACATTGTTTGAACAAAATTTATTGGGTTCGACCCAACCCGTAGGTCGGTGTGTGCCTCCGCCCCTGCCTTCACTCAAGTCCCACGACCACTAATAATCAAACAAATATTTCAGATGATTGGAAAAAGTATCATGCTCAAATAAATATATTTCTTTTTTCTAACATTTTAATTTTTTCAGATGAAGTTGTCATTCAATTGTTTTCAACAGGAACAATATTTCCTTAAAAGTTAAAACTAATACAATTAACAATGGTAGATGCTATCTGAGTAATAAAAATACGAAAGCACAAGATAGTTGAGCTTGGGCTAATTCTTGACTAGTCTATATTCAAAGTAAAAATTGCGCGGGCACCTTATTTGATCGTCCCCATTTAATCTATACCCGCTTTTTAAAAAAAATTTAACTTTTACCCACTTTTTAAATAACTTCAGCTCCCTTTCCTTCGCTGAGCTGAAGTTCAGCAGTTAAGCTGAAGTTCGCCAGTTATAAAGACAAAACTTCAGCATACGAGGCTGAAGTTCCCCAGTTACAAGAGCTGAACTTTCCCAGTTACAAACTTCAGCTCTAGAGCTGAAGTTCCCAAGTTATAAAGACAAAAACATCAGCATACGGGGTTGAACTTCCCCGTGTTACAAAGACAAAACTTCAGCTCTAGAGCTGAAGTTCCCCAGTTACAAAGACAAAAACTTCATCTCTAGAGCTGAAGTTAGTTCCAGTTACAAAGACACAGACTTCAACTCTAGCGCTGAAGTTCGCAAGCTACTTCAGGCCCGTCTACTAGAATGCTGAAGTTTTGCGTGATTACCTTTGCTACTTCAGCCCCGTATGCTGAAGTTATGCGCAAAAGCGAGTACAAATGTAATTTTTTTTACAAAGCGGGTATAAGTTAAAACGTGACACAAAAAGTGGGTACGAATGCAAAAACCCCATATTCAAACTTGTTAAGGGATTCAAAAGTCTGCACTCTGGTTATAAATTGGGCTCGAGAGATCCTGATTTTCTATAGGGAATATCCAGTTTGTGTTCCTTTGGATCGCCTTTCTCAATTATTAATGTAAAAATTGCATGGGGCACCTTATTTGGTCATCCCTTTTTAATTTGTACTCATTTTATTTTTTCATTTGTATTCGTACTCGGTTTTTTTTTTAAAAGTTTTTTAAAAAGATGATTTTTCCCTTCTTTAATAAAATACTACTTTCTCTCCAAGTATACGTCATATTGTCTCTTGTCTCTGTCTCTCTCTCCTTCATCACGGTTTTTGATTATTCTCTTAAATCAAACGGTTTTTGCCATTGCATTCTGCTTGATTAGCAACTGTTTCTTCTCCAACAAAATTAAATATATTCACAGGTACGATTTTAATGATTGTTTTTGTACATTTCATTAACTTGTATGGGATTTTAATTTAGGATTAGTTTTATGATTTAATTACTGAGTTTTTTTTATAGTAATCTTAGTTGAATCGTTTTCCCTTTTTTTATTTGTGCTAAAATAGTTTCCTAGGTTTTACTTTGATCAGTGCATATTGTAGGTTTTACTTTTATGATTAGTGTTTTTAGGTTTTTTGAAACTGTGTTTGTGTTTTTGATGAATATTCTTTATATCCTTGAGTGATTGTTGGAGACGTTGAAATTTTTAAAAATTTTGAGACTCAAATATATGAAGCTATTAAAGTCTGAAGTTTATAATACTTTAAGGATAACTTAAGTCTGTAAAGACTGAAGTTAGAAGGCTATAAAATATAACTTAAGCCAAATTATTCTGAAGTTTTTAATGATTCTTTTGATAATGTTCTGAAGTTATTTTTCTCACATGTAATTTTTTTTCAACAGATTCAACGAAATCCAAAGCGCCTAAAGATCCAAAAGCACCTAAAGAACCTACAATACGTAAAGCTCCTTCAGTCCATGTTGCTGTACCTACAAAGCTAGGGGAGGGATATTATAAGTTTCGAGATTGTTTTAACTGTCCTGCTTACTGGAAGGGTGTTAACGACCCAATTTCCAACCTTAGGGATCGTGATGGCGCCTAACACCACATTTGCTAGGCAAGCCAATGTTAGAGCTTATTTAGTTAATTTCTATTAAAGTCTATTTAATTGCAACAAGACAATTCAGAAATAAATTAACTTTATTAATTCAATTGCATAAATTCACGAATAAAATAATAAATGAATAAATGAGACGAACCACGAACTAAATATATAACTATAAGACTACCCAGGATCTGGTGTCACAATTCACGAACCACTAAGAATACTACAAATAATGGGCTGAAAGAATATATCTCTGTTCTGAAAGAAATAAAACAACGTCTATAAGTTAAAGAGAAGACTCCAGGTATCTGCGAATGCTAGCAGATCTACCTCGTGTCTCCGAAGGAAACTGCTCAGCTACTAAGATCTCCTAACTCTGGCCGGTACCTGGATCTGCACAAAAGAGTGCATAGTATAATATCAGTACAATCGACCCCATGTATTGAGTAAGTGCCGAGACTAACCTCGACGAAGTAGTGACAAGGCTACGGTGGGGCATTAACTACATAACCTGTAAACAATATATATAATAAAGCAAGAAAGAAACAAAAATAATAAACTCGATAACCAGTAACTTGCAATAGTAAATAAAAGAAATAACTCGGATAACTCTTATCAGATATCAATTATAATCAACTTCTCAATTTTTCCAAGTTTCAATTTAATTCACAATAAAAATCAGATTATCAAAACCTTATAATAAAATCGGAGTTTTCCAAATCCATATTTTCGAAAATTAGTAAAACATAAATATTCACCCTTATCGCTCCTTGTTACGGCGCACAACACGCTCCCACTTGTCCACCCTTATTGCTCCTCCCTATATATATATCACCCTTATTTCTCCTGTTGCGGCGTGCAACCCGATCCTACCTGTCCACCCTTGTCACTCCTTGTTGCGACATGCAACCCGCTCCCACCAAACATATCATATCAGTTTATTCATAAAATCTTTCACAATTCAGGCCAAGTCTTTCACAATATTTTTATATCAACAATTGCAAACAAAAGCTGTAAAACTCATAAACTTCATCAATTATCATTTCATAACGAAGCCAACCGGAATTTATATACATATCGTAATACTGGCAGCCAACTCAATCCTTATGTAACACAAAAAAACCAAAAGAACATCCAACACTTCCAAAATACTTGAAGCAATACTTAACAACAAATTTACAAATCCAAATAGACATATAAACATCAATGATCATGAAAAAATTAAGCCCGAAAGTAAATTATTGGAAATCGGGAAAAAGATTATGTTTAACAGACAATTTGGTGGTGCATAGATACTCGTCACCTCACCTATACACCACACACATGCGAATTCACATAGCATTTAAGTGGGGATTACTACTCCCTCAAGTCAAGGATAAACCAAGCACTTACCTCAAATTCGCAGGTCACTCACTGCTCAATTAACACTTTTCCTTTCGAATTTGTCTCTAACCCGCTCGAATCTAATCATAATTAGTTTAATATCATTAATTTATGCTAAAGGAACTAACTTTACTGAAAAATCTATTTTCCTAAGTTTTCTCAAAAAAAGTAAAAAACCGACCCCGTGCTCGTTTGGTCCAAACTCGGGGTTCGGACCAAATTTCGTTTACCCATTCATCCCCGAGCCCGAATATGCAATTAGTTTCGACATACGACCCCAATTCGAGTTCAAAATTCTATTTTTACAAAATTCTGTAATTCTACCTAAACCCCCAATTTCTACCATGAAAATTCTTGATTTTTGATTGTCAAGTGATGAAAAACATCGAGTAATTGAAAGAGAAGAGTTTAGAATTGTTTACCAACAGTTTGGGATGAATTTGTGTGAAGAAAATCGCCTCTAGGTCATTGTAGTTCGAAAATATGAAGAAAATAGGTTCTGTCCGATGGACCTGCTGCGTTCGCGTAGAGTCAGGTCCAGCTGGCCTTCGAGTTCGCGTGAGAACGAACGCGTTCACATAGCCTTACGACCTGTTGAACATCGCGATCACGACCCAATGGTCGCGTTCGCGTAGAAGAAATCGAGCCCCCTCTCGCAGGCCTACTTACGCATCGCGTTCGCGTATGTCAGCATGCGTTCGCGAAGGGTAGCCCACCAAAGCTTTGCGTTCGCGGCCCAGACTTCGTGTTCGCGAAGAACAAAATGACCCCCAGTACATTTTACTCTACGCGATCGCAGGAGAAGCTTCGCGATCGCGAAGAGGAATGCACCAGGGCACCAGAACAACTATTACACCAGATTTAACAAGTTCAAAACATCCCGAAGCCTACCCGAAACTCACCCGAGCCCTCGGGGCTCTAAACCAAACATGCATGCAAGTCTAAAAAATCATACAGACTTGATCGTGCGATCAAATCATGAAAATAACATCTAAAACTATGAATTTAACCTCAAAACTCATGATTTTTCTCATGAACACTTCAAATTTTATAAGCTTTCAACCAGATGTCCGAATCACGTCAAATAACTCCGATTCTTACCAAATTTCACTGTTAAGACTTAAATATCATAACAAAATCTGTAGCGAGCTCCAGAACGAAAATACGGGTCCGAAACCAACGATTTCAAACATTAATTCATTTCTTTATTTCATTAAAAATCAAGAAAAATAATTTCTTTCAAAAATTTATTTCTATGGCTAGGGACCTTGGAATTCAGTTCCGGGCATACGCCCAAGTCCCATATTTCACTGCGGACCTCCCAGGATTGTTGGAACACAAATCCGGGTCCGTTTACTAAAAATGTTGAACAACGTCAACTAAAACTAAATTTTAAATTCAAAAAATTACTATCTCTCATATTTCCAGATAAAAGCTTTCCGATTTTATACCCGGACTGTGCACGCAAATCGAGATAATTAAAATTGATCTTTTTAAGGCTAATGAAACTAGAATAAAGTCTTAATTTATAATATGACCCTTTGGGTCATCACAAAGGGGAACCACAGTTTGAAGGGTTTAATTGTATTTTTCTTGACTCCTGCACAACATGAAAAGATGAATAATGATACATTTCGGTATATCATGGCTATGGAGAATTTCCATTGCAGCATGAAGTTGGTTCATTATTTGATTCTTTCTCGCGTATTCACCAATGATCGAGATTCCATTAGTTTCAACATTTTTGGTTGTGATGTGTCGTTCAGCCTTGAAGACTTTCACATTATGTGTGGTTTGAGGATCACAACACATAAGGTTGAAAAACCAATTAAACGAGAGAGTAAGATTCTGAAGCGCTGTTTTGGAAAGTCTAAGGGTGTGACCTTGAAGGAAATTCAAGAGTATATGATACTAAATCAAATTAAAACGGATGATTTGAATTTCAAACACATATGCGAGAGTGATGAAAATGTTGTGAAGCTTATGGAAATTCTTATTGTGGAGTCTATTTTGTTCGGAAGAAAGCATAAATCAACTGTGTTAGAGGAGTATGCAACTATTGTTGAAGACGATGAGGCTTGTCTTAATTATGCTTGGGGTAATGCATCTTATGAGAAGCTTATTACCTTAATGAAACACGCTTTGGACAACAAGGACAAAATCAATGCAATTGAGTATACTGTATGCGGATTTCTATATCAATTATGTGTTTGGTTCAATGAGCTCTTCTCAGATATTCGGGACAAGTATATAAAAGATGACGACTACCTTGATGTCCCTCAGGTTCCCAGGATGTTACCTTATCCATATTCGGGAGAGACTAAATTTAAAGAACTTCATGCGGATTACTTCAATAATCATGGTGTAATTTAATGTTCTTTATTTTTTATTTTCTTTGTGGTTTCGTTAAATGTTGATGTATCAGTTTTATTTTATTTTCTCTAATATACTTTTTTTTATTAAACAAAAATATCGGACATTTAGGGTATTGGAGATAATTCCTATAGAAGAGGAATTGAATTTAATTCCTTTAATTGGACAATTACCGTGCAACTGAGTCGTTCAAAGGTACTGAATCCGGTTCCTTTAACTGGTGAGTCACCACATCGTTGGAGTTGATAAAAAGAAACCAATCGAACTCTTGTAATTGGAGAATCATCTCATACCCAGAGTCGTTCTAAACGTTCTACAACGACGCTTGATGATGAATTAGTTGACATAATATGTCGTGTAAGTTTTTTTTATGTTTAGTCTGAAGTTTTTCATACTATTTTTTGCTTAATTATTGCATGTTTTATGTGATATTTTGTTCTGTATTTTGCTGAACTTAAGCATTGTTTTTGAGCTGAAATTTTTGTTCTGTGTTTGTAAAACTACAACATGTTTTGTCTGCAGTTTTTGTTCAGTTTATGACTAACTTCACCATTCTAGGAGCTGAAGTTTTGTTTTGTGTTTTATAAAAGTAAAGCATGTTTTGTCTGCGGTTTTTGTTTTGCTTTTTATGAACTTCAGCATTCTTGGAGCTGAAGTTGTGTTCTGTGTTTGTCAAACTATAGCATTTTTTGTCTACAGTTTTTGTTCTATATTTGATGAACTTCAGAATTCTTAGAGCTGCTGTTTTTTCTGTATTTGTAAAACTGCAACATGTTTTGTTTGAAGGTTTTGTTTTTTATATGCTGAACTTCAGCATTCTTAAAGCTGAAATTTGTTCTGTGTTTCTAGTTTCTGAAATTGTTGTGCTATTTCTATTTCTATACTGGAGGGTAACGAGGGAGGTTAAAAACCATGCAACAGAAAAAAGGCGCATGATCGCGAAAGAAGTTGTTCAAGAGTTTTGACGGGACGAGCGATCTATTATTGTGGACGAGGTTGTGTAAAAAGTCAAGGTAGGATTATTTACAGAGAAGTTTTTTTACCAGCTAATGTTATTCTTTTATTTAGAATAATCATTGTTAGTACTTTATTATAGGAATATTTTGATAAGAAGTTTGAAAAGTTGTTTGAGATTTGTCGACAAGTCAAAAGGAAGAGGTGATGGCGATGCAGGTTTTGAATTCATGAACTATCGACAATAAGATAGGATAAACGAATCCTTCGAACCTCAGTTTGATATTAATGCTGCTCATGATGGACTACTGTAACGACCCGGCCGGTTGTTCTGTGAAATTAGCCTCGTTTCCCCTATTTCTGCTTTATGTATGTTTCTTAGCCTATTTATATTGTGTTGGGTCAGTTGGTTCGGGTTCGGAGTGGTCGTGGTGAGAACAGAGACACTTAGTCTCTTAATTGGCTTAATAGTTGAAAAAGTCAACTAGGAGTTGACTTATTGGTAAACGACCTCGGAATATGGATTTTATGGCTCATATATCTTCGTTAGGTGATTTGGGACTTAAGAGTGTGTTCGGAATGAATTTTTAATGTACGGTGTAGACTTAGGCTTGGATTGGCGAAAGTTAGTTTTTGGCGATTTCTAGTCGGCAAGGGAAAATAGGCTATCGGGGTCAGAATGGAATTCTGGAGGTTGGAACAGGTTCGTAATGTCATTTTGGATATGTGTGCAAATTTTCAGGTCATTCAGACGTGTTTTGGTTGGTTTCGGCATCATTGGCAGAATTTAGAAGTTTCAAAGTTCATAGGCTTGAACTTTATGTGATTTTGATGTGTTTGCGTTGTTTTTGGTGTTTTGAAGGCTCGACTAAGTTTGAATGAGGTTATGGGATGTGTTGGTATGTTTGGTTGAGGTCCCGAGGGCCTCGGGTGAGTTTCGGGTGGTTATCGGAGTGTGTTTGGCCTTAGAGGGACTGTTGTAGCTGCTGCAATTTTTGCCCACTGGTTTCCTTATATGCAATTGCAATAGTGTGCATGCGATCGCATAGGTTTGTTCTGAGGCCGTGCTCTTTTTCTTCTATGCGATCGCCTGTGTGGGCGCCGTGATCTCGTACGTGAGGGAGGAGAAGCAATGCGATCGCGTTTGGTCTTGTGCGATCGAGTAGGGTAATTTTATGGGGCAACATATTTGTTCTTCGTGATCGCGTAGGAAATCCCACGATCGTAGTGAAGAAAGAGACTTGGGCAGACAGTTTTTAAGTTCTAAACGGGGGTTTTTGGCCATAACTCAATATTCCATTAGAGAGCTCGGGGGAAGGAGAATTTGGACGAGATTTTCAGTGATATTCTTGTGGTAAGTGTTCTTCAATCACTTTTGGTTTAATTTCATGAATTAGTCTTGATTTTTACCATGCAATTTGAGGAATTAAAGTATAAATTTAGGAAAAATGGGAGGGAGACTCGTGAGGAAATGAGGATTCTAGTTTTGTGATTTTTATCGAATTCCGAGACGTGGGCCCGGGGCTCGGGTTTGGCCAATTTCGGGAATTTCGCCTAATTTTGATAGTTTTTGATTGGGGTTCATCTCCCTAGCATATTTTGATGTTATTGATCTGATTTGTGATAGACTCGGAGCAATTGGAAGCCAATTTGAGGGGAAAGAGCATCGCGTAGTAGCTTTTGGGTTATTTTGAGGTAAGTAACGATTGTAACTCTAAACCTGAGGGTATGAAACCCTGGTATTTTATATTGTTTTGGTAAATGAGGTGATGCCCATGCTAGGTGACGAGCGTGTGGGCGTGCACCGATAGGGATTGTTACTTGATCCGTCCCGTAGCGACTATTGAGCCGCGTATTCGATTTGAAACCTTATGACATCCTGCATTTTTAGAAATTTATACTTGTTTATGGGATGTGAGCCATGTTTGGGGCCTCGTGCCAACCTGTTTAGACCCTCAGAGTTACTTTTACACTATTCTCACACTATCCTGATAGAACAATTGTGAATTCAGTCATGTTTTCTACTTGTTGTTATTTTCACTGTTACCATACTGTTTTGAAACTCTGAGAGGCATTTTGGGCTGAGTCCCGTGAGTTGAGATGAATTGCCCAAGTGGCCTGTGAAGATGACTGAGTGTGGCCGAGAGTCGAGTATGTGAGGATAGTTATGGATCGGGCTGCACGCCGCAGCAATATATATATATATATATATATATATATATATATATATATATATATATATATATATTATGTATGGATCGAGGTGCACGCTGCGGCAATATATGTTATATATGGATCGGGTTGCGCGCCGCAACAATATACATATTGGATCGGGCTGCATGCTGCAACAAATATAGCGCTTAGGCTGTAGGAGCCCCTCCGGAGTCTGTAAACCCCAGTGGGCGCAGTCGACTATTATATGGATCGGGCTGCATGCCGCAGCGTATGTTATATGGATCGAGCTACACGCTGCAACAGTAAATATATGTATTGGAACGGGCTGCCCGCCGCAACACTTGTGTGTGTATCCATGGTACTTGTTGAGTACGAGTGTTTAGTGTGAGCATGAGATACTAATAGTGGAGTCACGAGTGACTGAGAGGCTTGCCCGAGTGGCTTTATTTGTGAGTGATACTGTGCCCGAGGGGCTTATATTTTATGAACTTACTGTTTTCACTCTTCTTTACACTGAGCCTCTGATGATAATGTTGGACAATGTTTTTATATGAGATTTTAAATGGAAACTGGAGTTTTATGAAATATTCGGAATGTAGATTCCTGACTTGATTTATTTATTTCCACAAGAGATCACCTCCTCGAAGAAATTGAAATATGCCAAAGAGGGCCTCGACGGGAGAATGATGTATCGGACCAAACAGTCGAATGAACCGTGTCCGCATAGAATAATCGAACCCTCGATGTAGAAAATATGTATGCTTGTAACAAGTAATCAAAGAAGTATCTTTTATCATCGAAACACTTTTGCGCTTCAAATAAGTTTGCTATTTTCATAAGAAACGGCTCCAGGACCAAAAACTCCCGAACACTCGGGGACTGTCATCGACGACCAGCTCATCAAGCCACCAACACTGAACATGTAAGCCCTCCATGAGGCAATATTGAATCTGTAAGACGTCGAAGAGGCATGGTAAAAAACATAAGCCCTCCATGAGGCAATATCAAATCTGTAAGACCTCAAAGAGGCATGGTCAAAAACATAAACCCTCCATGAGGCAATATCAAATATGTAAGACCTGAAGAGGCATCCTCAAAACATAAGCCCTCCATGAGGCAATATCGAATCTGTAAGACCTCGAAGAGGAGTTCTCAAAACATAAGCCCTCCATGAGGCAATATCGAATCTGTAAGACCTCGAAGAGGCATGCTAAAAAATATAAGCCCTCCATGAGGCAATATCGAATCTGTAAGACCTCATAGAGGCATGCTCAAAAACATAATCCCTCCATGAGGCAATATCGAATCTGTAAGACCTCAAAGACGCATGCTCAAAACATAAGCCCTCCATGAGGTAATATCGAATCTGTAAGACCTCGAAGAGGCATGCTAAAAAACATAAGCCCTCCATGAGGCAACATTGAACATGTAAGCCCTTAATGAGGCAACCTCGAGCTCGAAATCCCTCCATGAGGAAACATTGAACCTGTAAGCCCTTAATAAGGCAACCTCGAGCTTGTAAGCCCTCGATGAGGCAACATTGAACTGTAATCCCTCGATGAGGCAGCATCAAATTCATAATCTCTCAATGAGGCAACACCAAATCTATAAAACCTCAACAAGGCATGCCTAAATTTGTAAGACCTTAAAAAGGCATAATCTTGATATTAAAGTCAAGGCTATCTATTCGATCTCGTAAGACCCCTAAAAAGGCGTACCCTCTATATAGACACCGAGACTACCTCACTCTGGGACGAAAACGCTACGACCAAACATAAAGACTACGGTCATATCAAAAGGCTCCGGCCAAATTAGCACGGCTCGGAGACGTCCGACTACCGCTATAAAACTACAGGCCTTCAAACACTTCAAAAATACTTCGAAAAGAAATGATTAATCAGGATACCCTTGGCATAAGCAAAAGAGCTTCGATCATATCAGCTCCAAACAATGAAAGGGCTTCGAAACAATCAACCTTCAAGAAAAATGCTTCGAAAATTCAGCCTTCAAGAAAACCTCCTGAGATGCTCATTTGTCGTCACATATCGACTCAGAATCGAGGTTCTATCGAGCCGTCGAAGAGTCAGACAAACACAGAAACTTCAAAAAGTCTTTAACGAGGGAAAACTATAGCCATGCTATAGGTTGCATCGACCCGATCTAAAAGAGCCTAAGGGACGATGCGTAAGAGCCTAAGGGCCGATGCGTAAGAGCCGAAGGGCCAGCCTAAAGAGCCTAAGGGACGACCTAAAATAGCCTAAGGGCCTATGCGTAAGAGCCCAAGGTCCAGCTTAAGGGCCTCGAGGCTGATTCAAAAACCTATGGGTCGATGAGCTCAGGTCAAAACTTGACTCGGGGACTGAGCCCCAAACAGTCAACTATCGACCATTACCGATCACTCATCAAGAGAAAAAATCTAAGGGCTTATTTTAAATTCCAAAATTTCGGACCAATTATCAACAAGCGTCACAGTTTATTCCAAAAAGCAAAGGAAAGACAAGAAATGACGAAGAACAAAGGCCTTTATATATAGTGAAGGTTCATAGAGGTGTATTTACAAGGCTCATGCCTGGAGCCCTTACACAAAAAAGAGAACGAATAAAAACCTAATCTATCACCGGGGTTGTGCCTCCAACGGCTCCCTCGGAGGATTTGCCTTCAACGGCTCGGCCCTCGGCCCCCAGATCTTCAACGGCCTCCTCCCCTTTAGGAACTTCTCCTTCGTATTCATCGTCTTCTGAGCCACTGCTCGAGTCACCATTAGAAGTAAGCAGGATTGTTGATTCCTCTTCTAGGGTCTTCACCCTCTCGATCTCAGCAGACAAATCGATGGCCCCTGCATGTATATCCTTGAGAGCCTGCCTTCGAGACTTTAATCTGGCATGCCCTAGGGCCCGGGTCATTTTTAGCTCGGGGAATAACCATAAGACCTCGATGAGGCAAAATCAAGCTTATAAGACCTCAACGGCAAGCACAAAAATTCAAACCACAAAAGCAAAGACAAAGGCAAAATGAAATTTTATGCAAAAACAAGACGAAAGATCTTTTTATATAAATGGTGGTACGAAGGTACATTTACAACACTCCCACATGGAGCCCTTTACCGAAAGAAAACCTGTAACGACCGGACCGATTGTTTTGAGATCTAACACGTCGTTTGGTGGTTTGATGCCATGAACTGTTTCATTTAAGGTATTATTACTTGTAGGCGTGGTCGAAATTGAATTTTGGGAAGTTCGGAGTCGAATTGGAAAGAAAATTCTCATTTCGAAAGCCTTAAGTTGGAAGAATTGACTAAGATTGGATATTTGAGTAAACAACCTCAGAAATAGGATTTTAAGGTTCCAGCAGGTTGGTATGATGATTTCAGACTTGGGCGTATGTTCGGAGCGGGTTTTGGATGACCCGGGAGCGTTTCGGCGCATATTGTGGAAGTTAGTATTTTAGAAGAAATTTCATAAGTCTGGATTGAAGTGCATTTCAGTGTTATTGATGTACGTTTGGGATTTAGAGTCTGGGAATAGCTCCGTATGGTGATTCCTGTGTTAGGAGCACAATCGGAAGTGAATTCGAAGGTCCGTAGGTCATTTTGGGGTCTTTTGGCTAAAGTTAGAAATTTGAAGGTTTTTTTAAGAAGTCTGACCGGAGGTGGAAATTTTGATATCGGGGTCGGATTCTGATTCTGAAAGTTGGAGCAGGTCCGTAATGTGGAATGTGACTTGTGTGCAAAATTTGGGGTCAATCAGACGTGATTTGATAGGTTTCGGCATCAAATGTAGAAGTTGGAAATTTCAAAGTTCATAAAGATTGAATTGAGTTGCGATGCATTGTTTTGATGTTATTTGAGGCCTTGAGCAGGTCCGCATTATGTTTTGGAACAGGTTGGTGTGATTGGACTAGGTCCCGAGGGCTTCGGGTGGATTCCGGGTGTTTAACAGATCGAATTTGGAGTTGAGGAAGGGCTGAAGCATCTGGTGTCTAGTGCGACCGCACCTGCGCAATAAAGGCCGCATGTGCGGTTTTGGCGTCGCAGATGCAGAATTTGGCTGGCTTGGATGGGGGCGCAGGTGCGAGGTCATTTCCACACCTGCGAAGATGCGGAAGAGGAAGCATAGGTGCGGAGCACGACTGAGAAGGAGGAAGCCGCAGGTGCGGGTGCTTGCGCGCACCTGCAGGCGTGCAAGTGCGAGGCTGGAGGCCGCAGGTGCGAAGGTCGGGTCTGGGCAGTGTGTATTTTAAAACCGAGGTCTTGGATTATTTGCACTTCATTTCTTCGATGGAAGGCGATTTTGGAGGGATTTTGGAGTGGTATTTTCAGCATCTTCCATAAGGTAAGTGATTTCTTCCCATCTTGAGTTAAATACTTGGATTTATGCATGGGTTAGAGAAGAAAATTTGTAGAAATTTGGGGTTTTGGTGGGAAGACCTAGAATTTGTATTTTTAGATTTTGACCGCGAATTGGGGCATGAAATTGGAAGAGAATTATATATTTGAGTTCGTAAAGTTATGGGTAATCTTCATCTTCAAAAATTTTTAGAATCCGGGCACGTGGGCCCGAGGGTGATTTTATCAACTTTCCGAGCGGAGTTGAGAATTTATATAAATTGAATTGTTATAAGTATTAGAGTGTATTTTCATTGGTTTGCTCGTTATTTGGATAGTTTTGGGGCGTTGTGTATCAAGGGCTTGGAGGCCAATTATGAAGCTTCGGAGCGAGGTAATTCTCCTTTCTAACCTTCTAAGGAGGAATTGTCCCCATAGGTGAAATAATCAATGATGTGCTACTATTTGTAGGGGCTACGTACACACGAGGTGAAGAGAGTCCGTGCGTAGCTACTATTACACTTATGTACGGGTAGTCTAGGAGCCAAAAACATGTTTTATTTGTCGTACTTGTAGCTTTATTGATAAATTTAAAAATGTTTAAACCTTATCGAACTTGGCAAATGAATTTCTAGAAAATATTTAGATACTATGTTCGTGACCATTAAAAGAGAATTTATCACTTTCTTGGGTAATTGTTTTCCTGATAAAGTCTGGATTTACTGTTTGAATGAGTCTATCTATGAGTTCCTAGGTCGCATGTATGATTCCTGAGCGGGTTAACTCTATTATTTATATGAGTACCTGCGTCGCATATGTAATTCGCGAGCAGGGTTACTCTATTATTTATATTTGACTGTGTCGCACGTACGATTCGCAAGCGGGGTGATAAATACATCTATGGTTCGAGCCGTTCGACCCTTCGGCAGTGCACATTTTATTATTGTTGGTTCGAGCCATTCGACTTTCGGCATTTCTTGCGTATGATATTTGCTGAGTACTTTTTGATATTTTAACTGTTTATTGGCCTTGAATTATAAGTTGTCAACTGAAATGATGAGATTTAAAGTTTGTTATTGTGGAAGAAGTTGTTATTTCCTACCACTATTTGTTAATTACCTATGATATCCATGCTTAGTATCACCCTTGATTTTATTCAATTGACCTCTAACAAGTGTCAAATTCGACCTCTCGTCACTACCTCTTCAAGGTTAGGCGGGATACTTACTGGGTACATGTTGTTTTCGTACTCATACTACACTTGCTGTGCATTTTTATTGCATAGGTACATGTATATCTAGTGGCCCCGCTTGACACAGTGATGTGGCTGACCTGGAAACTTAGGAGAGCTTCTCCCCTCTAGACGACCCGCAGCCAACAGAGTCTTCCTCAGATGTATTGTACTTTCTTTACTGTCCCATTTGTATTCTGGATAGTTATTGTAATTCAATTGGTTTTTCTTAGAAACTGCTCGTGTACTTGTGACACCAGGTTATGGGAAGACTTTGGGATGTATATTTCGATTGAATTATTTAAAACATTATTGTTCACTTGGTAACTTTATTTGATCTTTATATAATGAAATAAGAAGTAACGATTTTCAAAATACTAAAATAGGAATTTAATTAACCATTTAGTGTTGGCTTGCCTGATTGTGGTGTCCGGCGCCATCACGACCTTGATGGATTTTGGGTCGTGACAACGTGGTATCAGAGCACTAGGTTCCCTTAGGTCTAACGAGTCATGAGCAAGTCTAGTAGAGTCTTGCGGATCGATACGAAGACGTCTGTAATTATCTTCGAGAGGCTACAAGGCAGTTAGGAGTACTTCACTAATTGATTCCTTATCGTGAGGTTTGATCCCTTTGAGTCTTATGCCTACGTTTCTTCTTACTCAATCTTACGCGTCGCGGAGCGCTTGATATGAATCTAGAATTTTAGGAACTATAATGGCACTACAGGTATGGTGCATGATGTTTTTCGATTCATAATTGGTTGGGGCTATTGTCGTTGCTCTGCAGGAGAATATTATGTTGTTTCAACTCAGTAGTTGTGTTTCTGAGAACTTTAAG
The DNA here is from genome assembly GCA_005239505.1 of Nicotiana paniculata. Taxonomy (NCBI): domain Eukaryota; kingdom Viridiplantae; phylum Streptophyta; class Magnoliopsida; order Solanales; family Solanaceae; genus Nicotiana; species Nicotiana paniculata. Next base: position 26,849 of record MDKI01265782.1, read on the forward strand.
GCTATGCTCATGTTTTTATGATACTTATGATTGGTTATCGCACGATGTTCATATGATGATAGAATGCTTGCCCATATGTCGGGGCAACAAATGTCTTGAAAGGAGGTCTTTATAGAGCGTGATTCCGAGATTTCAGTATTTTATTTCCGACGGAGGAAAGACAATTGGACTGAAAATGACCAGGTTCGGGTTGATAGAGTAATGAGACTGGTTGTTTTTCAAGTGAGTTGGAATCTTCATCTGTGATGTGGAATCGTCGTCTTTGATCGAATAGGATGTGTTAAGTTCGCCGGTGCTATGGTTTCTTCGGTTGCATTGGGTCAGAGTAATGTGAAGTAGTATTGAATAAGCTGCTGTCAAAGATCATGGTGTGCGGTGGTTCAGGATTGAATAAGAATTTCTAATGCAGGCGGCTCGAGGAAGATGATATTCAGAGAGTTTTGAGGTTGTGGCGGTCTGCTGATTTAAGTGCTATAGAGAAAAATATTTATTTGAGGCAGCATACGATGAGGAAAGACATGTGGGAAGTGTCAGGCAATGATTAAATTCTAGAAGGCCAGGTGTGAAGTGGAAGTCGAGTAGTTTCTTAAAGGAGTGAGTTTGACCAAAGTGGGAGAGAGGCAGCGTAGCATATGAGTTTTGTGGTAAGATAGTTGCACATCTCGAGGAGATGTTTGGAGTGACTTGAGATTTTAGTGGACGCTGGTTGGTCCCACGAGCTTAAATTGAAATATTGGCTACTTCGGTGGAAGATTGGATGCAACAGAGAGAAGTTGTTCGATATGAAGAAGGATGCAACATAGCTGGGAATTAGAAGATATTGTCACGTATTTAGTAGATGTCCATGAGGAGTGGACGGACTGGTAAAGTTGGTAAACGAGAACGGGTGTAGGAGGGGGTATTGAGGTCATAGAGATTGTGCAGTACATCGTCATTGGAAGGTGACAGTTGGTAATTTCCGCAGGTGGGTTATCTTCTGTGAGCAGGTCAGTGGTTGCGTTGTTGGCAGAGTTTTCGCTAGGGATTTTACTGATTATTCAGCAAGAGGTCGGATATGAGGATGTGGTTAATGACTCAGAGTGCTTGTGAAATGCTAACGGAAGGATTTCAAGGAATTTGGCAAGTTGGTTATGCAGGATCATGTCAATAATGAAGGAAGATTCTTGGTGAGTTCCAGATTTGTGTAATAGTGGTTTCAGGCTAAGTGGGAGAGTTCCACCGCCTACGATTGGGTTGCATGGTTATCCACTGGCAAAAAATTCTGGTTATCGGCATATTTGTGGGTTATTACAGCTAAAGGAAGAAGATATGAGTAGTAATTGAGCATAGGATTTGATATATGTGTGCAAAGGTTGGCCTTATTGAATAAGGTTTACGCTTTGGAAAGATTCAGGATATATGCTTAGTACATAAGTAATTTGCAAGGGAAGTGATTTAGTCAAGTGCTTATTCAATATGGGTGTTCAGGTGCCAGTGAAGTCGTGGAGTTGATTATATTCGGGACCAAGCTAGAGTGAATGACTCTCAACATCGTTCCTAGTAGATTCAAAGGTTAGAATGTGGTGTCTAAGGATTTCAAGCCTACGGTATGGTTAAGAATCGAGCTTTCGCAGCAGAATATTTTAGAAGGAGAATATGGGTGGAGTTTTCTATCTTATCTTCCGCGTGTAGAGTAGCATTTGGAGGAAAAAGTAGAAAAGGACTTCGGGTTCATAGAAGAATTATCGGAATGGGTATACCGGTCGAAGATGTGAATATGCGTGCAAGGAGAGCATGAAACGGTTCATGGGCTTGGAGAAAAAGTAGTCTCGTGGAATGATATCACTCGAAGTGAGTGCTAATTGAGTTGCTATGTGTTGATTTGGAGTTATCATCATTCCTAATGTGAGTGCGAATTGGATTAAGGTATAATATGGGTCGTGTTATGAGCTTATGGGCGGTTTAGTTGAATCTCACTGCGGTATTGTGGCGGTGTTAACATATGGGCATTGTGAGTTATTATTCATCTTGATCTATGGCTTGAGCAAAATGGGGGGGGGGGGTTCTGCTGTCAATAAGTTGATTGCGAGCTAAGTGTCATATCAGTTTCAGTTTGAGGTATTCGGATTAATCAGCTATGTCCTGCATAGGTGGAGTTTGAGAAGGATGCGAGTAATGGAGATTTGGAAAAGTGTAGGCGAATCCCGGAAGGATTATGATGGCATAGGCTATTACCTGAAGAGTTTCATGTTTGGTGATTAATGAGAATTTACTCATGTGTCATTATGGTTCTCTTAAATTGAGTTAAGTAAAAGGTTTCTATGTGATAAAGTGTTCTCCCTAATAGTGGTTCAGGAGTTATGATGGAATTCTTGTGCTATTTCATATTGGCTTGTTAGGTGCAGTGAGAAGTATGGAATTTGAGGTAAGGATCAAGGTTTCGGTTCAGTGTTGACAAGGATATCACGAGATCGGATGAGCAAGTAAAAGGATATGGATGTTTAGAGTAAGCTGGTATTGTCTTCACCATCACTTGAGATCGGTGGTTGTGTAAGGGGCTTTACGTTCTGGTTGCACATTTCTTGGTAGGCTTTATAGCATTTGTCTGGCCTGTGGTATGGAGGTTCAGACTTGTTATCTAGTGCATGAGGTCGTGGAAGTGTATTCCACGTGAAGATCGTATGAGTGTGACATGTAGTCACTTAATTGATTGAAGATTCAGACCAAGTATAAAAAAGTATAATATTGTTTATTTGAGAGTTTATGCCTGGAGGGCGCTCGGTTCATTTGGTTATGGATGTAGGGGTTTTGCTCCGGTTGTGATGGTTGTTATTGCGTTTTATGAGAAAAGTGGGTTATTATGGACCCAGGTAAGGTCATTAGCCTAATTCGGTGCGAGCGGAATCGACTCGAGGGTTGTGGATGGATTTAAATATGATTATGGGCTCCATAAGCGTGAGGTGTGTTCATTTCGGTATAGCGCTTCTCATGGAGAGGTATTAGAACATTAGATGTTGTTCCATCCTCGTCTATTTCATGTACTATTATGACTGTGTCGTGTGAGTTGTGAAACAGCTTGATAATTTCTTATGTGTTGAGATTCCGCGTGGTGATGATGATATGTGAGCAGGATAGCTCTTGAGATTCAGAGTGTATATATATCGCACCTCAGTTGTGCTTGAGTTTTGTAGCATATGGCCCTATCAGCCTCCCTAGGATGGTATTATGCACTTAGAGTGATTGTGACCGATATTTGATATTTTGTGGTAATGAGTGCTCGGTGTGTATCTCCTTATGTGGATTTTATGTGTGGATCGGGTGGCACGCCGCCATGGGTATGTTATTTGGATCGGGTTGCACGCCGCAATAGTGCGATGTTGAGTACGGTTCCCTATATTTATTTTTCTTGTGTTTTACTTCCTATTTTCTGAGGAAATTTCATATTAGTTGCATGAGTCGAGTAGTCTCTTCCTGAGTCATTTCCTTATATATCATGTTCGAGTTGTGGCATATCGGCGCATTGTGGCATCATGTGAGGTTGTTGGTCATGTATGGGGTGACTTGTTGTCTGAGCAGTTCATACTGGGTGAGACAAGATTATTGGATCAGGGATCAATGCGATAAGATTATATGAAGTAAAAGGACAAATACCATTATTTGGTTCGTGATGAGGTGATGATTCTAGTCAAGAGGAGAGATTCAATGAGGCCATGAGCAGTTTCATTTCAGGTATTATGACTTGTAGGCGTGGTCGGAATTGAATTTCGGGAAGTTCAGAGTCGAATTGAAAAGAAAATTCTCATTTCAAAAGCCTTAAGTTGGAAGAATTAACTAAGATTGAATGTTTGAGTAAACGACCTCAGAATCAGGATTTTAAGGTTCCAACAGGTTCGTATGATGATTTCGAACTTGGGCGTATGTTCAGAGCGGGTTTTGGATGACCCGGGAGCGTTTTAGCACATATTGTGGAAGTTAGTATTTTAGAAGAAATTTCATAAGTCTGGGTTGAAGTGCATTTCATTGTTTTTGATGTCCTTTTGGGATTCCGTGTCTGGGAATAGCTCCGTATGGTGATTCTGGTGTTAGGAGCGCGATCGGAAGTGAATTTGGAGGTCCGTAGGTTATTTTGGGGTCTTTTGGCTAAAGTTAGAAATTTGAAGGATTTTTAAGAAGTCTGATCGGAAATGGAAATTTTGATATCGGGGTTAGATTCCGATTCCGAACGTTGGAGCAGGTCCGTAATGTGGAATGTGACTTGTGTGCAAAATTTGGGGTCAATCGGACGTGGTTTGATAGGTTTCGGCATCGAATGTAAAAGTTGGAAATTTCAAAGTTCATAAAGATTGAATTGAGTTGTGATCCATTGTTTCAATGTTACTTGATGTTATTTGAGGCCTCGAGCAGGTCCGCATTATGTTTTGGAATAGGTTGGTGTGATTGGAAGGGGTTCCGAGGGCCTCGGGTGGATTCCCGGCGGTTAACGGATCGAGTTTGGAGTTGAGGGAGGGCTGAAGCATCTGGTGTCTAGTGCGAGCGCACCTGCGCAATAAAGGCCGCAGGTGCGATTTTAGCGTCGCAGATGCGGAATTTGGCTGGCTTGGATGGGGGAACAAGTGCAAGGTCATTTCCGCACATGTGAAGGCACATATGCGGTAGAAGAAGCGCATGTGCGGAGCCCAGCTGGGAAGGAGGAAGCCGCAGGTGCAGGTGCTTGGGCGCACCTGCAGGCGCGCATTCTGGAGGCCGCATCTGCGGAGGTCGGGACTGGGCAGTGTGTTTTTCAAAACCGAGGTCATTGCTTATTTGCACATCATTTCTTCGATGGAAGGCGATTTTGGATTAGAGAAGAAAACTTATAGAAATTTGGGATTTTGGTGGGAAGACCTAGAATTTGTATTTTTGGATTTTGACCATATTTGGGCATGAAATTGAAAGAGAATTATATATTTGAGTTCGTAAAGTTATGGGTAATCTTTATCTTCGCAGAATTTCGAAATCCGGGCACGTGGGCCCGAGGGTGATTTTATCGACTTTTCGAGCGGAGTTGAGAATTTATATAAATGGAATTGTTATAAGTATTAGAGTATATTTTCATTGATTTGCCTGTTATTTGGATAGTTTTGGGGCGTTATTCATCAATGTGAGTCGTCAGAAGGGCTTGGAGGCCGGTTATGAATCTTCGGATCGAGGTAATTCTCCTTTCTAACCTTGTAAGGGGGAATTGTCCCCATAGGTGAAATAATCAATCATGTGCTACTATTTGTGGGGGACACGTACGCACGAGGTGACGAGAGTCCGTGCGTAGCTACTATTAAGCTTATGTACGGGTAGTCTAGGACCCAAAATCATGTTTTATTTGTCGTACTTGTAACTTTATTGATAAATTTAAAAATGTTTAAACCTTATCAAACTTGGATAATGAATTTTTAGAAAATATTTAAATATTATCTTCGTGACCATTAAAAGAGAATTTATCACTTCCTTGGGTAATTGTTTTCCTGATAAAGTCTGGATTTACTGTTTGAATGTGTGTATGTATGAGCACCTGCGTTGCATGTATAATTCGCGAGCGGGGTAACTCTATTATTTATATGAGTACCTGCATCGCATGTATAATTCGTAAGCAGGGTAACTCTATTATTTATATTTGACCGCGTCACATGTACGATTTTCGAACAGAGTGATAGATGCATCTATGGTTCGAGCCGTTCGACCTTCGGTATTTCTTGTGCATGATATTTGCTGAGTACTTTCTGAGATTTTTAACTGTTTACTGGCCTTGAATTATAAGTTGTCAACTGAAAAGACGAAGATTTAAAGTTTGTAATTGTGGAAGAAGTTGTAATTTCTTACCACTATTTGTTAATTACCTATGATATCTATGCTTAGTGTCACCCTTGATTTTATTAAATTGACCTCTAGCAAGTGTCAAATTCGACCTCTCGTCACTACCTCTTTGCGGTTAGGCGGGATACTTACTGGGTACACATTGTGTTTGTACTCATACTACACTTGCCGTGCATTTTTATTGCATATATACATGTATATCTAGTGGCCCCGCTTGATGCAGTGATATGGTTGACCTGGAGACATAGGAGAGCTACTCCCTTCGAGACGACCAGCAGCCAACAGAGTCTTCCTCGGATGTATTGTACTTTTTTTACTTTCCCATTTGTATTCTCGACGGTTATTGTTGTTCATTTGGTTTTTCTTAGAAACTGCTCATGTACTTGTGACACCGGGTTCTGGGATGACTTTGGGATGTATTTGTCGATTGAATTATTTAAAACATTGTTGTTTACTCGGTAACTTTATTTGATCTTTATATAATGAAATAAGAAGTAACGATTTTCAAAATACTAAAATAGGAATTTAATTAACCATTGAGTGTTGGCTTGCCTGATTGTGGTGTCCGGCGCCATCACGACCTTGATGAACAAAACCTAGTCTATCACTATCGTTGGGGACTTCGTCTTTTCCCCTTAGGGACTTTGCGTTCATAAACCCCCTCGGGACTAGTATCCTCGTCAGCTTCTTCCTCTTCATCTTCAGCATCGACTTCATCTTCAGCATCGACTTCATCGTCGGTAGAAAGGAGGAACTTAGCACTAATCTCCTCCGCCTTAGCCTGATCTATCTCGTCCGAGAAATCAGAACCCTTATCACGAATCTCCTCGAGGGTCTCCCTCCGGGATCCGCATCGGATATACACATTGCTCCTTCTCTCTCAACCGAAATCCCCCCCTCAACTCCTTCTGAGCATCAGTAGCATCTGTTAGACGGTGCCCATTGCCTTCGGAGTATTTTCTGACGTCTCACAAATGGATTTCCGGACCTAGAACAGTTTGGGCTATGCTTTTGCCAATATAACAAGAAGGTGTGATGTCCCTGAAATTAAGAAAGCACTCAAGAACTTCAATTGGGAGGATATTAAGACTCCCACGGGAATTTTTTCCTCAAAAATATAACATATATGTGAAGTCACTTGGACTCAGATTCAGGGAAAAGAAGAATTGGTGAAGCATTTCCCAACATCGAAATTTATCTGCGACATGAATGAATATCTTCCAGTTATCGTTTCTCCGCCAAGGAATGGCCCAACCAGCTCTATAGATAGCTATGTCTCCTTCAAATGGAGGGACCTTCACTTGCACCTCTTCTCCCAACGGCAATAAAACTTATCATTTTTGATATCGGTTACCATACTAACATATCGAGACATAGGCTCGTATCGGCCTGCTACCGAGGAAGATTTATCAGCCTTAAAATTGGATGGTGTTTCAAATGGTCCGAGGAGGCACTCCTCAACACGAGGGGGAACTGATGTTTCCCTCTTAGATGAGCATGAAGAAGAAGGGGTTTTCTCTTTTTGGGGGACTGTCTTGGAAGTTTTGACCATGACTATGTTAAAATTTCCGAATAAGAAGAGGAAAACTGGCGAAGAGATGAAAGCGAAGAAGGGATGGAAGCAGAAGTTGCTAAATGGAGATTTGAATATGTTACAAAGAGTGAAAATTTGAAAAAAGAAGGGTTGGAATATTTATAGAGGTTTTTCTAAGCGTATTGGAGAAGTTGAAAGGGCGGAAAATAGCGTTCAGGGGCTTTTCGAGAATCGTGCTCTGTACAACCTTTCTGCCACATCAGTTGATGACGTCACGTGGATGACATCACGGTGGAGATATAGAAGAGCCAATAATTCAAAATCATTTCATATCATTTTACTCTAAGAAACGTGGGGACTATTTGTGTATGGCCAAAATCGGGGAGTCCGATTTTGGGACCGTTATGACATCCCATGACTAAACTCGAGGAGCCTGAAGTGGAATTCATTATTTGATCTCGAGGTGTATCCCTCGAGGAAGCACATCTAAGGCTTATTGTGGTTGACCCTGATGCAGTATAAATCGGTGACCATCGTGGAAAGGCGGGGAATTCACAAGGGCACGTGGCTAGAGCGGACCAAGTCTGCAAAAGTGGTACAAGTCCGTACCAAGCCATTAAATAGATGTACCATATGTATTTCTTTGTAATAATTACACATGTACTATATTTGGATTCCCCCTCATATATAAAGGGGTCCTTGTCTTTTTTTTGGACTTATGAGTATTGAATGCAACAAGAACATTCTCTGCCTTCTTAACATACTCAGCATTTGTTCTACGGATTTATTGCCTTTCATTTATTGTGTTCATTAATTGTTCTTCATTATTGCTCATTATTGATCACAAAGGGTTATCCTTGATGCCCTCCATACTGTTATTCTCCATCTACCGTCCTCTGTTAGGTATTATAGTTCGACTTCGAGGCCCTACTTCGGCCAGCCCTCCATATTGTAACAGCTTGGTTTGCATATCACTTCTTTTCTTTACTCTTGACTTATTCTTCTAGCTCACACTTAGCATCTATTTCCTAACAACTAGTATAAAAATAAATCACATATTTTTAGAACCACAAAATCAACTATAATTGTCATTACCATTTTCAAGGTAAAAAAGCTTGTTACTCTAGACAAGATTGGCTCACGATATTTGCTTCTTCAAAATAATCTTCTTGTGGGAACTTGCTCTCTTCTTCGACTTGGGGTTCTTCTTGGAAATTGGCCATTAATTCGTCCATTCTAGCCTGCAGTCTTTTGATCACTAAGGCGTCAAGAAGTTGTTGCTCGATTACTTGCCTCATCATGTCCTGTTGCTCGGCTATTGCTTACCTCATCGTGTCCATAATACGCGTAATAAATTCCATATCCTCCACTTCATTTCTCTTATCAAACTCATAAACATTGTTAGAAATATTATAATAAGAACTCTGAGAAGGATAATAAGAATTAGGACAACCATCCCAATGGCCACCTGGATAACCACACACATTACAAAAATTCCACACATCAGATTGAGATGCACAATTTTTCCACATGTGTGGTCCCCCACAATATGGACAAGGGTATCCATAATAAAAATAACCACTATTCGACCACTTATCATTCCAAGATGCCATATCAACAAAGATAGTAAATATTCAACTAAGATATAAATAAAAATAAAATTTGAATAGACAAAACGTAAAAATCTAATCTCGTAGAATAGTTAATTACTAAGTCCCCGGCAACGGCGCCAAAAACTTGTTGCTCTCAAATTGTAACTACTCGGCCGGTCATTCCGTGAGATTATCCCCGTTTTCCCTATTTTCTGCTTTATTATATGTTTCTTAGCCTATTTATGTTGTGTTGGGTCAGTTGGTTCGGGTTCGGAGTGGTCGTGGTGAGAATTGAGACACTTAGTCTCTTAAATTAGCTTAATAGTTGAAAAAGACAACTGGGAGTTGACTTATTGGTAAACGACCTCGGAATGCGGATTTTATTGCTCGGATAGATTCGTTAGATGATTTGGGACTTAGGAGTATGTTCAGAATGAAGTTTTGATGTACGATGTAGAATTAGGCTTGAATTGGCGAAAGTTAGCTTTTGGCGATTTCCGGTCGGCAGTGAAAAATAGGCTATCGGGGTCGGAATGGAATTTCGAAAGTTGGAACAGGTTCGTAATGTAATTTTGTATATGTGTACTAAATTTCAGGTCAATCGGATGCGTTTTGGTTGGTTTCGGCATCATTGGCAAAATTTAGGAATTTCTAAGTTCATAGGCTTGAATTTGATGTAATTTTGGTATTTTCGTGTTGTTTTTTGTGTTTCGAAGGCTCTACTAAGTTTGAATGATGCTATGGGGTGTTTTGGTAGGATTGGTTGAGTTCTGGGGGCCTTGGGTGTATTTCGGATGCTCAAACGGGCACCTTTTGTCCTTAAGGAGTCTGTTGTTTTCTGGTGTTTTAGCAGTAGTGTTTTCTTCACTGCGATCGCGTGGATTCATCCGTGATTGCGTAGAGTAAAAGAGTGGGGTAGGCATTTTTATGAGATCGCGTGGTTAGGATTGCGATCGCATAGGTTGAGCAGGTGAAGCGGTGCGATCGCGTAGAGGTTCTGAGGCGCGTGTGTGGGATGGGGATTTGTTCTATGCGATCGCGTGTGTTGGTATGCGATCGCATAGAGTAGTTTGGGCTGTGCATCGCGATCACATGGCTGGGGTTGCAATCGCACTGAAGGGATTTTAAATGTTGGGCAGATTGTTTTAAATAGTCATTCTTACGAAATTTAGTCCATTTTCCTCTATTGACAAGCAAGTTTAGAGCTATTTTGAGAGGGTTTGAAGAAGAAATCAAAGGGGATCACTTAGAGGTAAGGTTTTCAACTTCATAACTCGTTTCTATGTCATTTTTAAATAATTAAACCGGAAAATTGTTGGTTTAAACCAAAAATTTTGGGAAGTTAAGTGTATGAAATTGGAATTTTCTTTTGAGGATTTGAGTGGGCAATTGTGGTCTGATTTTTGTGTTTTTGGTATGTATAGAATCGTGGGAGGACGAGGACTCGAGTGATGTAAATTTTATCGAATTCCGAGACGTGGTCTCAGGGCTCGGGTTTGGCCAAATTTCGAGAATTGTGTCTGGATTGATAGTTTTCGATTGGGTTTTGTTCCTTTAGCGTATATTGATGATGTTAACCTGGTTTTTGTTTAGATTCGGAGCAATCGGAAGCCAATTTGAGGGAAAGAGCATCGCGGATTAGTATTATGGCCCGGTAGAGGTAAGTAATGGCTATAAATCTTGTCATGAGGGTATGAAACCCCGGACTTCATATTACTCACTGCTTTAGAATGGCGCACATATCGGATGACGAGTATGTGGCGCGCACTAATTTTTGGATTGGACATGGTCCTCTCCACGGAAACTATTGAGTTGCGTATTTTACTCTAAATCATATGTTAAATTATGTTCTAAAGACTATTGCTATATTTGGGCTATAAGTTGTGTTTGGGGCCTCGTGCCGACTTGTTTAGACCCTTTGGGGATTTTTTACTGCTATTTCCTCACTATTCATTTATTATTTACACTCAGTCATATTGTGCTTAACTTTTTTCGAAACTCATCCTTATTTACACTATTTTAAGATATAAAAATGATGTTTTGGGTCAAGTACCCCATTTTACTGATACGCGCGAGGGGATTTTGAGGGGTTCTGACTTAGTGAGGCTGAGGGCCTGATTGTGAGGATATGATACGCCACGAGGTGGCTTGATATTAGCTCTTGGGCTGAAGGAGCCCCTCCAGAGTTTGTACACACCCCCAGTGAGCGCAGGTACCTATTGAGTGCGAGTGCTGAGTGCTGAGTGCCGAGTGATTGTGAGGCATGAGTGACATTGAGTTTGCCCGAGGGTCTGATACTGAGTGGTTGTGAGGTGCTGAGTGATGTTCTGCCCGAGGGGACATTTATGATTCATGTTTTCGCTGGAGGGGCTACTTATGATTTATTTCATTTTATACTAAATCCTTCGATTATTTTTATTTCGAAAATTGTTGGAGAACACATTTTTCAAAGTATTTTACTGAAGTTGGCTTTTAAGATGTTGATTTCATATATCTATGTATATACTGTTGGAAAGAAAGGTTGTGCATATTGTGAACTGATGATATTGATTTTTATGTGTTTCTTGCCGCTTAGACTTGATTTATTTTCATTACTACTGAGTTGGCGTACTCACATTAGTCCCTGCACCCTTGTGTGCAGATAGAGGTGCTGATATCGAGCGTTAGCCATCTATTCCGTGCGGAGCCGGAGTTTGGGATATAGAGGTAGCTGTTCAGCGTCCGCAACATCTCTGTTTTCTCTTCTTATGTTGTATCTAGTTATTCATTCGGAGGTTTTGTATTATAATAGTATACCTTTTAGGCATAATTCTTAGATGCTCATGACATGTTGACTTCGGATTTTGGGGATGGTTAGACTGTTTAACTGTTTATTTTCCTAATGGATTTAGTAGTTCTATGTACTTTTATGAAATATTGAAAATGGTTGGGATTTTGGAAAGAAATTGTAATTATGTGATTATTTGCTAGTCTAGTTCCACGTTAGGCACCATCACGGCTGGTTTACGATTTTGGGTTCATGACAAGTAGGAATCAGAGCCTAGGTTACATAGGAATCAATGGTCATGAGCATGTTTAGTAGAGTCTTGCGGATTGGTACGAAGATACCTATACTTATCTTCGAGAGGCTGCAGAACCCTTAGGAACAATCTCATTTTTCTTGAATTATGTCGTGCCATTTTGTTGATTCTGGAAATCTAATCTTCTGTTGTTTCATTCTCTCACACATGGTGAGGACTCGCGCTCCCGATCAGGATGATCAGCCACCATCTAGACCAGCGAGGGGTCGAGGCCGTGGTAGAGGTAGGGGGCCAGCCCGTGCAGCAGTCAGGGCAGTGCCAGTTGATCCCCCTACTGTTAGGATCAGATTCCCACCACAGATGCTCCAGCGGGACATGCTCAGGCACCGGTAGTACCTATTGTTATTCCGGGTCTTTAGGAGACCTTGACTCAGATCTTGACTGTGTGTACCACCCTTGCTCAGGCAGTCGCCGCTACTTCTCAGGCCGGGGGAGGCAGTCAGACTCTAGTTGCCCGGACACCTGAGCAGGCTACTCTGGTCCAGCAGACACCGGGGGCGGCTCCAGCCCAGCTGGTTGCTCCAGTTCGGGACTTCGTGGTTCCGGCTGTGCTAAAGGACGAGCAACGTAGACTGGAGAGGTTTAGTAGACTACAGCCTCCGACATTCAGTGGTGCTGAAGGCGAGGACACCTAGGGTTTTCTGGATAAGTGTTAGAGGATGCTGCGTACTGCTGGGATTTTGGAGACTAGTGGGGTCTCATTTGCTACTTTTCAGTTCTCTGGTGCTGCTTTCACTTGGTGGGAGTCTTACCTGGCAGCAGTTCTCCACTATCTTCTTGGAGAAGTATGTACCCCAGTCTCACAGGGAGGAGCAGCTGCGCCATGGGGAGCTATCAGTGATGCAGTAGGAGATGCGGTTTTCGGAGTTGGCTCGTCATGCTACCGAGTTGGTCCCTCCTGATAGGGAAAGGGTTAGGAGGTTCGTGGATGGCCTCACTTATCAGCTACGCCTATTTATGACTTGGGAGAGAGTATCAGATGCTACATTCGATTAGGTTGTTGATATTTCTCGAGACATTGAGTCGGTTCGCCGCTAGGAGCGGGAGGAGAGGGAGGCCAAGAGGTCTCGTGGATCTGGAAGTTCTAGTGGTGCTCCTTCCAGGGGGCAGTTTCAGCATGGTAGAGGCCGTTCATTCAGGCCTCCTCAGCCAGTCCGTCCACCCTATAGTGGTGCATCTTCGGGGCATGGTCCCCTTAGTTCTCAGCCAGGCCGTTCTTCATTCGGTGCTCTCCCAGCTCAGAGTGCAGCTCGAGCGCCACCAGTTCAGAATTCTTCTATGCATGAGTCTTCTGGTGGCCATTCTAGTGCTAGGGGTTTCTATCAGTCCCCGCCTCCAGCTCCAGGTAGTTGTTTTGAGTGTGGAGAGTTTGGGAACATGCGGAGGCAGTGTCCCTGTCGTCCTGGTGGTTCTTCTCAGCAGAGGGGCCCGCCCTCGACTTAAGCCCCAGTTACTTCACCACCCGCCCAGGCAACCAGGGATGGTAGTCATTTAGCTAGAGGCCACCCTAGATGGGGAGGTCGAGCAGGTGAAGGTCAGGCCCGTATGTACGCATTTCTAGCTAGGCCAGATGCTATGGCCTCCGATGCAGTGATCACAAGTATTGTCTCAGTCGGTTGCCGAGATGTTTTGGCTTTATTTGACCCTGGTTATAGATATTCCTATGTTTCTTCATATTTTTCCCATTTTCTGGATATGCCCCGTGAGTCTTTAGTTACCTCTGTTCACGTGTCAGCTCCGGTGGGCGATACTATTGATTTGGACCGTGTGTATCGGTCATGTGTGATATCTTTTGGGGGTCTGGAGACTCGAGTTGACCTATTGTTACTCAGCATGGTCGATTTTTATGTGATATTGGGCATGAATTGGTTATCTCCGTGTCATGTTGTTCTTGATTGTCACGCTAAGACTGTGACCTTAGCTATGCCAGGATGTGCGAGGGTTGAGTGGAGAGGTTCTCCTGAGTATATGCCTAGCAGGGTGATTTCCTACCTGAAGGCTCAGCGTATGGTTGAGAAGGGGTGTTTATCTTATAGATTTTGTGAGGGACGTAAGTGGTGAGACTCCCGTTATTGATTCGGTTCCTGTGGTCCATGACTTTCTGGACATGTTTCCTACAGACCTGCCAGGCATGCCATCTGACAGGGACATTGATTTTGGTATTGACCTGGTGCCAGGAACCCAGCCTATTTCTATTCCACCTTATCGTATGGCACCAGCAGAGCTAAAGGAATTAAAGAAGCAGCTTCAGGAACTCCTAGATAAGGGGTTCATTTGGCCTAGTGTGTCACCTTGGGGTGCACCGGTGTTGTTTGTAGACAAGAAGGATGGTTCTATACGTATGTGTATTGATTATCAGCAGCTGAACAGAGTTACGGTGAAGAACCAGTATCCCTTGCCTCGTATAGATGACTTGTTTGATCAGTTGAAGGGTGCCAGGGTATTTTTCAAGATTGACTTGAGTTCCGGCTATCATCAATTGAAGATTAGGGGGCCAGACATTCCGAAGGCTGCTTTTTAGGACGAGGTATGGTCATTATGATTTTTTGGTTATGTCATTTGTGCTGACCAATGCCCCAACAGCCTTTATGCACAGTGTATTTCGGCCTTATCTGGATTCTTTCGTCATCGTGTTTATTGACGATATCTTGGTGTATTCCCGATCTCGGGATGATCATGAGCAGCATTTGAGGGTTGTGCTTCAGATCTTGAGGGAGAAGATATTGTATGCGGAATTTTCAAAGTGTGAGTTCTGGCTTGATTCTGTAGCATTCTTGGGGCACGTGGTGTCCAGTGAGGGTATTCAGGTTGATCCGAAGAAGATAGAGGCGGTGCAGAGCTAGCCTAGTCCGCCATCAGCTACCGAGATTCTTAGTTTCCTTTGTTTGGCAGGGTACTACCGCCGTTTCGTAAAGAGATTTTCATCTATTGCAGCACCTATGACCAGACTGACCCAAAAGGGTGCTTAGTTCAAGTGGACTGAGGAGTGTGAGGACAACTAGAAGCTTAAGTCAGCTTTGACTACAGCTCCAGTATTGATTTTGCCTACGAGTTCAAGTTCTTATACAGTTTACTCTGATGCCTCGAGAGTTGGCCTTGGAGCGGTTTTGATGCAGGACGGTAGGGTGATTACCTACGCGTCCAGACAGTTGAAGGTGCACGAGAAGAAGTATCCAGTGCACGATCTTGAGCTAGCAACTATTGTTCATGCCTTGAAGATTTGGTGTCATTATTTGTATGGAGTGCATTGTGAGATTTTCACTGATCACCGTAGTTTGCAGCATCTGCTTAAGTAGAAAGATCTGAATTTGCGTTAGAGGAGGTGATTGGATCTTCTCAAGGAATATGATCTCACTATTTTATATCATCTGGAGAAGGTCAATGTAGTGGACGATGCCCTGAGTCGCAAAGCGGAGAGTTTGGGAAGTCTAGCCTACCTTCCAGTAGCAGAGCGGCCATTAGCACTTGATGTTCAAGATTTAGTGGGTCAGTTGGTGAGATTGGATCTATCAGAGCCTCAACGGGTATTGGCTTGTGTAACCTCCAGGTCTTCTCTTTATGATCAGATTAGAGCTTGCCAGTATGATGATCCATACTTGCTCGTTCTTTAGGACAGGGTCCGTCGCAGTGATGCCAGGGATGTGGTTATTGGTAATGATGGGGTCATGAGGATACATGGCCGTATTTGCGTGCCCAATGTGGATGGACTTAGGGATTTGATTCTAGCTGAGGCCCATAGTTCGCGGTATACCATCCATCCGGGTGCCGCAAAGATGTATCAGGATTTGAGGCAGCATTATTGGTGGAAAAAGATGAAGAAAGATATTGTTGAGGTGGTGGCTCGGTGTCTCAACTGTCAGCAGGTCAAGTATGAGCACCAGAGACCAGGTGAATTGCTTTAGAGATTTGATATTCCGGAGTGGAAGTGGGAGCGGATCACCATGGACTTCATAGTTGGGCTCCCACGGACTTCGAGGAGGTTTGATGATATATGGGTTATTGTGGATCGGCTGACCAAGTCCGCGCACTTCATTCCTGTTGGTACTACTTATTCTTCGGAGCGGATAGCTGAGATTTATATCAGGGAGATTGTCCGTTTGCATGGGGTTCCATTTTCTATCATTTCTGACAGAGGTACTCAGTTCACATCTCAGTTTTGGAGAGCCGTACAAAGGGAGTTGGGTAGTCAGGTCGAGTTGAGCACATCGTTTCATCCTCAGACCGACTGTAGTCAGAGCGTACTATTCAGATTTTGGAGGATATGTTGCGTGCATGTGTCATTGATTTTGGGGGTTCATGGGACCAGTTTCTGCCACTCGCGGAGTTTGCATACAATAATAGTTATCAGTCGAGTATCCAGATGGCTCCGTATGAGGCTTTATATAGTAGGGGTACAGATCTCCGGTTGGTTGGTTTGAGCTGGACGAGGCTAGGCTATTGGGCACAGACCCGGTTCAGGTTGCATTGGGTAAGACGAAGTTGATTCAGGAGCGTCTTCGCACGACACAGTCTAGGCAGAAGATTTATGCGGACCGGAAGGTCCGAGATGTGCCTTTCATGGTTGGGGAGAAGGTGTTGCTGAATGTGTCACCTATGAAGGGTGTTATGAGGTTCGGGAAGAGGGGAAAGCTAATTCCCAAGTTCATTGGGCCATTTGAGGTGCTTCAGAGGATTGGGGAGGTGGCTTATAGACTTGCCTTGCCTCCCAGCTTATCGAGTATTCATCCGTTGTTCCATGTTTCGATGCTCCAGAAGTATGTTGGTGACCCATCTCATGTTTTTGAGTTCAGAAAGGTTCAACTCGAGGGTGATATGTCTTATGAGGTAGAGGCAGTGGCTATTTTGGGTCGTCAGGTCAGAAAGCTGAGGTCTAAGGATATAACTTTAGTGAAGGTTCAGTGGAGGGGACAGCCGGTGGAGGATGACACCTGCGAGATCGAGCGGGAGGTGCGGAGCAGATACCCTCACTTATTCGAGACTCCAGGTATGTTTCTAGACTCGTTCGAGGACGAGCATTTGTTTAAGAAGGGGGGGATGTAACGAATCGGCTAGTCGTTCCGTGAGATTAGCCCAGTTTCTCCCGTTTTCTGCTTTATTATATGTTTCTTAGCCTATTTATGTTGTGTCGGGTCAGTTGGCTCGGGTTCGGAGTGGTCGTGATGAGAACTGAGACACTTAGTCTCTTAAATTAGCTTAATAGTTGAAAAAGTCAACTGAGAGTTGACTTATTGATAAACGACCTCAGAATACAGGTTTTATGTCTCAGATAGATTCGTTAGGTGATTTGGGACTTAGGAGTGTGTTCGGAATGAAGTTTTGATGTCCGGTATAGAATTAGCCTTGAATTGGCGAAAGTTAGTTTTTGGCGATTTTCGGTCGGCAGTGGGAAATAGGCTATCACGGTCTGAAGGGAATTCTGGAAGTTGGAATAGGTTCGGAATGTCATTTTGGATATGTGTGTAAAATTTCAGGTCAATCTGATGTGTTTTGGTTGGTTTCGACATCATTGGTGAAATTTAGGAATTTCAAAGTTCATAGGCTTGAATTTGATGTAATTTTGGTGTTTTCGTGTTGTTTTTGGTGTTTCGAAGGCTCGACTAAGTTTGAATGATGTTATGGGGTGTGTTGGTAGGATTGGTTGAGGTCCCGGGGGCCTCGGGTGTATTTCAGATGCTCAAACGGGCACTTTTTGGCCTTAAGGAGTCTGCTGTTTTCAGGTGTTTTAGCAGCAGTGTTTTCTTCACTGCGATCGCGTGGATTCATCTGCCATCGCGTAGAGTAAAATATTGGGGCAGGAATTTTGTTCTATGCTGTCGCGTGGTTAGCATTGAGATCGCATAGGTTGAGCAGGTGAAGCAGCGCGATCGCGTCGGCTTTGGTGCGATCGCGTAGAGATTCTGAGGCACGTGTGTGGGATGGAGATTTGTTCTATGCGATCGTGTGTGCTGGTATGCGATAGCGTAGAGTGGTATGGGCTGTGCATCGCGGTCTCGTGGCTGGATTCGCGACCGCACTGAAGGGAGTTTAAGTGCGGGGCAGAATGTTTTAAATAGCCATTCTTAAGAAATATTGTCCATTTTCCTCAATTGACGAGCGGGTTTAAATCTATTTGAGAGGGTTTGAAGAAGAAATCAAAGGGGCTCACTTGGAGGTAAGGTTTTCAACTTCATAACTCGTTTCTATGTCATTTTCTAAGTAATTAAACCAGAATTGTTGAATTTAAACCAAAAAGTTGGGGAAGTTAAGTGCATGAAATTGGAATTTTCTTTTGAGGATTTGAGTGGGAAATTGTGGTCCGATTTTGGTTTTCTTGGTATGTTTAGAATCGTGGGAGGACGAGGATTCTAGTGATGTAAATTTTATTGAATTCCGAGATGTGGTCTTGGGGCTCGGGTTTGGCCGAATTTCGAGAATTGTGTCTAAATTGATAGTTTTCGATTGAGTTTTGTTCCTTTAGCGTATATTGATGATATTAACCTGGTTTTTGTCAGATTCGGATCAATCGGGAGACAATTTGAGGGGAAAGAGCATCGAAGATTAGTATTGTGGCTCGGTAGAGGTAAGTAATTGCTATAATCTTGTCCTGAGGGTATGAAACCCTGGACTTCATATTTCTCATTATTTTTAAAATGGAGCACATATCAGATGACGAGTATGTGGCGTGTACTGATTTTTGGATTGGACTTGGTCCTCTCCGCGACAACTATTGAGTTGCGTATTTTACTCTAAATCATATGTTAAATTGTGTTCTAAAGACTATTGCTATATTTGGGCTATAAGCCATGTTTGCGGCCTCGTGCCGACTTGTGTAGACCCCTTGGGGGCATTTTAATGGTATTTCCTCACTGTTGATTTATGATTTACACTCAGTCATAATGTGCTTACCTGTTTCGAAACTCAGCCTTATTTACACTATTTTGAGATATAAAAATGATGTTTTGGGTTGAATACCCCATTTTACTGATACGCCCGAGGGGCTTTTGAGAGGTTCTGGCTGAGTGAGGCCGAGGGCCTTGATTGTGAGGATATGATACGCCACAAGGTGGCTTGATATTAGCGATTGGGCTGAAGGAGCCCCTCCGGAGTCTGTACACACCCCCAGTGAGTGCAGGTGCCTACTGAGTGTGAGTGTTGAGTGCCGAGTGACGAGTGATTGGGAGGCATGAGTGACAGTGAGGTTGCCCGAGGGGCTGTACTGAGTGGTTGTGAGGTGCTTAGTGATGTTCTGCCCGAGGGGAGATTTATGATTCATGTTTTCGCCCGAGGGGAAACTTATGATTTATTTCATTTTATACTAAATCCTTCGATTAATTTTATTTCGGAAATTTCACTACTGAGTTAGCGTATTCACATTACTCCCTGTACCCCTGTGTGCAGATACAGGTGCTGATACCGAGCGTTAGCCATCTATTTCGTGCGGAGCTGGAGTTTGGGATATATAGGTAGTTGTTCAGCATCCGCATCATCTCTGTTTTCCCTTCTTATGTTGTATCTAGTTATTCGTTCGGAGGTTTTGTATTATAATAGTATACCTTTTGGCATATTTCTTCGATGCTCATGACATGTTGACTCCGGGTTTTGGGGATGGTTAGACTGTTTAACTGTTTATTTGCCTAATGGATTCAGTAATCATCTAATTAATTTATCTAGTTTATTGATTGACAAGGTTAATATTACTCGTAGCCTTCTCCCGAAGTACTACTCGTCTATTC
>MDKI01155539.1:0-23268 GCA_005239505.1 Nicotiana paniculata
TGTGATAAATTTTTGGCTCTTTTAGTGACTCTTTGCCCACTAGTTTGCATGATATTGCTCTAGGTGCTCTTAGTAGGAAGTAAACTTGATCCGTCTTGACTAGTTCATGTTCCATGTGTGTTAGAGTATGTGTAAATAATTCTTGTGTTTACTTCATCATCTAGAACTTTCCCGGTTGGTCTTTCAATGCTAATGATAATTACGGTTGGTTGGAGAAATGACCTTAGGCATTCTTTGTGTTATTTGAAAAACCTCTTTTGCCTTTTAAGCTTACCATTGCATAAAATATTATCACTAGTTACCCTATTTGAGCCTTTAACCTTTTATTTGGTCACCTCATTACAAACCTTTCCCATTTTGTAAAATAATTCCCTCTTTTGAACTCGTCCATCCTTGAACATTGAGAATGAGGCTAAAAGCCTAAGTTGGGGGTGCGGTATCAAGTTAGAAATTGGTGAGGTTGTATATTGAGTGTAGGAACCTACACCTCAAAGTGTTCATACGAAATTATTCAAGCTCCAAAAGAAGAATATAAAAAAAGGAAAAAGAAAAAAAAAGAAATATTTGTATATATATAAATATGGAGCCTTGAAGAAAATTAGAGAGGTATTTAAGGTGGTTCGATGTTGGTAACTAGGAGCCAATGAGGGCTATGTGGTTTGAAAATAAACAAAGGGCAACAAGAAAGAAAAAATGTGAGTAATGTTCAAGGAGGGTGTAGTCACTTGTACCCAAATTTTTATCCAACCCTTCCCTAAGCCTACATTACAAGCTTAAAAAAATTCCTTATGGGATCTCCAACCGAATGTTCTTGAAAAGGCGATGAATTAAAATAAGGGCAAGCCTATGGAATGATATGTTGCAACACTTGAAATTCTTTGTGAGAGTGAGTGTCTTTGTGAATTTGTCCCTTGTGTTGTCCTTGTAAATATGGTGATTTTGGGACTTTCTCTCTTGTGAGGGCACATGAATTAGAATGGATTGGTGAAATTGATATATCCGGAAATGAATGAGTTGAGCACATGTAGTGGAACAGTGCTTTTGAGTCACTCCTTGAGGCTTATTCTTGTCACTTGATTATTTTGAAACCCCCTTGCACTTCTTGAAGTTTTTTTTTTATGAGGGAGTTATTCGGGTAAGATGCACACTTGAGCCTAATTATTAGTACCAACCAAATCCATAAGTATAATGCTTAGTTGGATAATGTGATTTGTAAATGATAGCAATACGACTTCTGCTTTAAATGGTAGAACCTCATTGAGTTGTTGGTTTTGATTTGCTTGAGGACAAGCAAAAGCTTTAAGTTGGGGGTGTTGATGAGTGGTGATTTTACAACTCATTTTAGCTCTTTTTCGCTAGATTTTGTATCCTTTAATGTTAATATGAGGTCATTTATGGTGTGTATTGTTCGTCTTTCAGGCAAATAATGCCATAAAATGATTGGTATTGAATTGATGTGTAATGAGCACAAATTAGTGGAAAAAGAACAAAAGCCTGCAGTGATTCCGCACCTGCGGACTTTTGGTCGCTGGTGCGACATCGCACCTGCGAAGAAGTGCTCCGCACCGGCGAAACTGGCTCAACTGTACTGAGGCTGCACCTGCGACGTGGTATCCGCACCTGCATAACCGCAGGTGCGGAAGTTTGGTCCGCATCTGCGGAAAAGAGTGATGTCACTTGGAATCGCACCTGCGATATGGAATCCGCATCTGCGGAGCCGCACCTGTGAGGATTTGTCCGCATGTGCGGTCAACGGGCATCAGACCTGGACAGATTTGTAAAATCATATTTTCCCAATCCCAAACCCACATACACTCGACCTAACAGATATTTTCAGCATCTTTGGCATTGTTTTAGCATATTTTGAGTCTTTAAGACTAGAGAGAACATTTTTGGAAGCTAGGGTTTGCACACACACTTGGGTTTTGAAGATTTCAAGCTTGTGGTTAAGGATTTCTTACCCATTTATGTTTATTTCTTCATTTCCTTGCTTTGTATTGAATATTTAAGTGTGTAGTATTTATTTCCAACACTATTCTTATTTATGGAAATATTCATGTTTAAATTGTGGATTAAATACCTTGTTGCGCTTATGTATTGAATGATTTTTCATCTTTTGTGAAGTGAGTTAGTGTTTCTTTAATTATTCTTTTTCTTTAATATTTCCAAAGGAATTAGCTAACCCTAGGACTCTCTCATTAACTCCTAATTAATTTTGGAAAAGGTAATTTGGGGTTGGGAAAGATTAATTAACAAGAACTTGAGGTTTTAAACCTCATTTTATAGATTCTACCTAGGAATAGGATTGAACTACTTGTAGCCATATGCGGGTGTGCTTAATCACTTAATTGGGTTAGGAATAATTCAATTAGGGAGTCTTGTTAGTCTTTGGAAAAAGCTAATTAAGAATTATTATTCGTGGCTAATTAATATAAACTCACTCATATTTGTAAAATCGTGAAATACATTGGATTATTACTTAAGTGTAATTCTCGATGCATTCATACTTGTAGCCATTGATCATTTTACTTGCTTTCTAGGTTAGTTTACATTTGTGCATTTAGATATAAATATTTTTACAACCAAAATCTAAGTGTTGGGCATTGCGCGATAAGTGATAATTCTCTTACATTCCTAATCGCCTACATATTGTTCTCTATGGGATTCGACCCCAACCTAGGTGGGTTATTATATTTGACAATCGACCGCTTACACTATTTTAAGGTGTTATTTGAGCGTATCACCTCCCCTCCTCCTCCAAACGAGACAAGTGGTCCGCCACTTGGTTTTCACTACCCTTGTGGTCTTGAATATCTAGATCATACTCTGTAAATAGAAGCACCCACCGCATTAATCTTGCTTTTGAATCTTTCTTGATCATCAAATATCGAAGGCGCTGCATGATCGCTGTGGACAATCACCTTTGTACTCATCAAGTACCGGCGGAACTTCTCCATAACGAAGACAATAGCAAGGAGATCTTTTTCGGTCACTGTGTAATTGACTTGGGAATCATTCATGGTTTTACTAGCATAGTAGACCGGATGGAAGATTTTGCTAATACGTTGCCCCAACACTGCTCCAACCGCCACATCACTTGCAACACACATGAGCTCGAAAGGCAAGCTCCAATCTGGTGCGGTGATAATAGGAGTAGTAATACAATCCTCATTGAAATAGAACTTGGCATCCTTCTCCAAGAGTTTACACAAGGGGTTTACCACCTTAGAAAATTCCTTGATGAATCAACGATAGAACCCCGCATGACCCAAGAAGCTCCTCACTCCCTTCACAGATGTAAGGGTGGGAGTTTGGAGATCACCTCAATTTTGGCCTTGTCGACCTCAATACCATGCTTTGAAAGTTTATGGTTGAGGACAATGCCTTCCTAGACCATGAAGTGACATTTCTCCCAATTCAAAACCAAGTTTGTTTCCGCACATTTTGTCAATACCTTGTCCAATTTGTCCAAGCACTCATCAAAAGAATTCTCGACCACTTAAAAGTCATCCATGAAACCCTCAAAAAATCCTCCACCATGTCGGTGAAGATGGTCATCATACACCGTTGAAAAGTTGTTGGTGCATTGCATAACCCAAATGGCATCCGTGAGAATGCAGAAGTACCATAAGGACAAGTGAAAGTAGTGTTCTCTTGGTCCTCATGAGCAATAAGAATTTGATTGTACCCAGAATATCCATCAAGGAAACAATAAAAAGCTCACCCGGCCAACCTATCAAGCATTTGATCAAGAAACGGAAGCGGGAAATGATCTTTCCGAGTGACTTTGTTGAGCTTCCTATAGCCCATGCACACTCTCCACCCGGTGACTGTTCTTGTTGGGATCAACTCGTTCTTGTCATTTGTTACCACAGTCATGCCCCCTTTCTTTGGGACACATTGCACCGGAGAGGTCACCAGCTGTCGGAAATGGGGTAAACAACTCCGGAATCCAACCATTTTATGATCTCTTTCTTTACCACCTCTTGTATTTCTTTAATTTAATCTTCTTTGATGTTCAACTGAGGGTTTGGAATCCTCCTCCAAAATAATCTTCTGCATGCAAAAGGCGTGGCTTATACCCCGAATATCCGCCAATATCCATCATATAGCTTTCTTCCTCATTTGAAGCACCGCCAAAGTAGAATCTACATGCACGTTAGTCAAGAAAAAGGAAATAATAATAGGTAAAGTAGAACATGGGCCAAGAAATTCATACCTGAGGTGTGGAGGCAATGGCTTTAACTCCAAAGTGGGAGGCTCCTCGATTGAGGGCTTTGTTGGAGGACTCTTTCAGTTCTCAAGATGTAAAGACAATTTTCGGGGTTCATAAGTATACGACCCCATCCCTTGTAGTGCATTTACACATTCCAAGCCTTCATTCTCATCATCATCATGATTAAGCAATACGGCTTCCAAAGTATCATCACCATTCATCACGACACTAGCATCATCAACAATCACTTCGGTCACTAGGTCCACAAACTAACAAACTTCATTGCTATTCGGTTCCCTCATAGATTTGCACACATGAAAAATCACCTTTTCATCACCCACCCATAAGGTGAGATCACCGGTTTCCACATCAACAAGAGACTTCCATGTAGAAAGGAAAGGTCTACCGAAGATAATAGGCACCTCATATTCCACCTCACAATCAAGAATGACAAAGTTCGCTGGAAGGATGAACTTATCAACACGAACCAACACATCATCAATAATACATAATGGTCTCTTCATAGAACGATCCTCCATTTGCAACATCGTAGATGTGGGTCTTGGTTGCCCAATTCCCAAAGGTTTTGAACACCGAGTAGGGCATCAAGTTGATACTCACCCCTAGATCACATAGAGCTTTGGCAAATTCGGTGCTCCCAATAGTGCAAGGGATTGTGAAAGCGACGGAATCTTCCAATTTCGGAGCCATTGAGTGCACAATAGCACTCACTTGATGTGTCATCTTGATAGTCTCAAAATTCATTTATCTTTTCTTTGTTATCAAATCCTTCATGAACTTTGCATAATCTGGCCTTTTTTCCAACGTCTCAACCAATGGAACATTAATGGATAAGTTCTTCATCATGTCAATAAACTTCTTGAATTGGTTCTCACTATTTTGCTTGGCGAGCCTTTGAGGGTATGGAGGAGGAGGCCTTGGCATTGGTATCTTGTCCTTTGGCACTACCAGTTCTGGTATGTCAATCACGTGTTCCCTAGACGATTTCACTTCTTCTTGGGTATCCTCCAATTTCATTAATGTCAATTCTCACTTCTTCATTATCTTGAACCATATTGCTTGGAATTTCCTCTTCTTGAATCACTACATTATCATCCACAATTCTTCTTTGATTTGAGGTGGTTGCATCTCCACCACTTCTACTCCTTGTGGTTACGGCCATGGCATGTCCCGTGTTGTTCCCACCCTTCGGGTTCACCACCGTATCACCAGGTAGTGCCCCCTTAGGACGAGTGTTTAAATCTTGTGAGATTTGCCCCAATTGAACTTCCAAATTGCAGATTGAAGTGTTGTGAGAGGCTAATTGAGCATCGGAGTCGGTATTTTTCTCCATCATTTGCTTGAACATATTTTTAATCTGTCCCATCACATTATTGGAAGAAATAGAACCTTGAGACGGATAAAGAGGTGGGTTGCTTGGTTGTTGATACATCGGGGGCCTTTGAAAGCCCGACCCCCGATTCCCTTGATTATTATTCCAACCACATTGGTTGTTGCCTCCCCAATATCCTTGATTGTTTCCACCCCAGTTGCCTTGGTTTCCTTGATTGTACCAATTGCCTTGATTATTGTTATTGTTCCAAGTAATTTGATTGTTGTTACCACCACTCCAACTGCCTTGGTGGTTTTGATTGTTCCAATTTCCTTGATTTCCTTGAGATCGCCATTGTTGTTGATTCGAGCCTTGAGAATTATTTCTTTTCCCTTGGTAGTTGTTGACATATTTCACTTCTTCTTCTTGCTCATTGTACGAATCACCTTGGTCAAACCCACTATCATCTTGCACAAATTGCTCCGCACGATTTTGCACTTGTTGACCTTTTTGCCTTCGTTTGTTCACCATCATATTGACATCTTCCAACGCATTCACTTGCTTAGGACCTTGAACTTGTTAAAGTTGAGCTTTGACCAATTGATTCATTGTGGAACTCGGTAATTAATTGCCCATGATCATGTAATTCCTTGTGTAAGTGAATCACATTTGGGTCACCTTGAGGAACATCAGCTCTACTTTTCCATGCCAATGAAGTATCCGCTATTTCATCCAAGATTTCACAAGCTTTGGCATATGGCGTTGTCATGAAGTTCCCACCAGCAAGTTGGTTGACCACGCATTGATCTGTAGAAGGTTTGTTGAATCATGGACCGAGTCATATCATTATTCGGGCACACTTTAACCATGGTAAGGTACCTCTCCCAAATCTCGTGCAAAGGCTAATTGGTTTCTTTCTTGAATTCTAGAATCTCATCTCGAATAGTAGCCATATGCTCGAGCGAAAAGAACTTGGCAATGAATTTTTCCGCCAATTCATCCCATGTATGGATGGAATGGTTTGTCTATCTCTCTAACCAATACAAGGCTTTCCCCCGTAGAGAGAAGGGAAATAGCCTCAACCTTAAAGCATCCTCGGAGACATTGGTGTGTTTGCTCCTTATAACTAGGGATTTTAGCCTATTACTTGCTCTCTTTTGCTTAGGTTTTGGGACAAAATGCGTTAAGTTATTCCCGAAATCTGACTTGAGGTGCTTACTTGCAGGTTTTGGTCAAAATGAGGCAAAGAATCCAAAATAAGCTCATGAAGGAGTCAAACTTGCACAAACCAAAAGCAGGAAATGGACCGCTGACTGCGATGGAAAAGCGCGCCCGCGTTGGGTTCACCGCTAAGGCAAATAGTCCTATGCGTTCAGCAAGATAGAGGTTCAGAGAAGCTACAATTGAGAGCAAACACACCGCTGACCATGCTACAAAAGTGCGGCCGCGACAGGATTTATGTTGATAGCGAGATAGAGATTCAGAGAGTTTGCAAAGTGGACTAAAAGGGAAGAACGCGGCCCACGCCTAAATTACGCGGCCAATGCGGTGGAAAGTCCGCTGGGAGTGAGATAATAGGATCAGAGAGTCTGCAAGTAAAGCTAAATTGAGGAACACGGTCAGCAAATAAAATACGCGGCCGCAATTGAAGCCAACGCGGACGCGACTCTATTTACACGGTCCGCGAAACAAACTCCAGTCCAGAACCAAATGGATAAAAATGCGGACCGTGCAATGCGCGAATGGCCAAGCACGGTTCCGCTCAATATTACGTTGTAAGCGGAACCTCCGTAGGGGCACTTTTGTCCAGAAATTTTAGGTGTGTATAAATAGATCTTTTTTACATTTTTAGGTTAAGTTTGTATTAGGGAGCTCGTGAACAGCCGTACTTTACCATTTTGAGTAATTTTAGAGTAGTTTTAGCTTATTTCTTTAGATTTCCTTCTTGTATTTGACTTTTATGGCTTATATTACATCTCCATCTTTGATTTCTAGCTAGACCCATTAGCTAGGGTTGTGACCCAACCCTAGTGTGGGTATTTAATGGGTCTTCAATTTTAGGGCTTAATTGTTCATGGGTTAGTAATATTTAGCTTGTTTCATGCTTTAATTGTAGAATTAGTAGTTGTAAACACTGATTCATGCCTTTTCTACTTTGGCTCTTCTTGAGAAAGAGGTCCCAAGTCTAGGAAAAATAGGCTAACAAGGAATTGGGGTGAATTCAAGAGATTGATAGCCTCAATTAAAGGGTTAAACCTAGAGATACTAATACCCGACTTGAGCCAATTTCACTTGCATTGTTTGAACACCCATTTAGGCTTGAGAAAGCCAAATCGGGCAAAGTCACTCAAATTATCGAGAGGTATAGAGTGAGTAACTATATGTGAAGGTTATATCACGACCCTAATCACAACAAGATTGTCCTAGACTTTAGACCACATTAGATACTCGCTTAGGCGGAAGTCACTTCCCTAGTGCTTTTTATCATTTGAAAAACTCTACAAAAATATTGTACTTAGATTATTTTCATCAGTCAGTAGCATTAAAAGTAGAATAGAAACAAACACAATCATGGTTAGAAGTGCAATTAGAAGCAATACTTGCAACTAGATTGGGTAGAAGCCCAATTCCCAACCAATATTAACTCCCTGCGGGTATCGATCATGTCCTTTCGGGTAATACTGCATCAACCACTCCTCGCCATTATATAGTGGTGTAGGGTTGGCACCGATCACTTTTTGGCGTCGTTGCCGGGGAGTTACACGGTTTTGGATATCTATCTGACTAGTTGTGTGTATTGTTTTTCTTTCATTCTATTTTACTAACTTTTGTGTGTTAATCACTTTAGGTACAAAATGGCTGATCCTTTTGGCAATGTTCTCCCGAGGGACGAGGTAGATGATAATGGTGAGGATGAGGCTCATCTAGTACCTCAAGCTCAAAGAAGAGGCCGCCAGGCCAATGATAATATTCCATACCCTCCCCCACCTCCTCCACGAGCAGCTCCTCGAGTGCTTCCAAATGAAGGTTACGCAAGTGCAATTGTCCCACCCCAGATTCGGGCGGGCAATTTCCATATTACAAATGTTATGTTGACCTTATTGGAGCAACGAGGGTACTTCACATGCGCTCCCCATCAGAATGCATATAAACATCTAAAGGGCTTTGTAGATACCTGCTGAGGAAGCAAACAGACAAACGTGTCGGAGGATGCATTGAGACTGAGATTATTCCCTTTTTCACTTTGAGGGAAAGCTTTGGATTGGCTCGAAAGACTCCCCAACCATTCTATCAATACGTGGGACGAGTTGGTCGACAAGCTTATAGCTAAGTTTTTCTCACCGTGACATATGGAAGCATTAAGGGATGAGATCTTAGCCTTCAAACATGAACCTAATAAACCCCTACATGAAATCTGGGAGAGATATAGAACAATGGTCAAGGAATTCCCTAATAATGACATGACAGAAGCAATGATCCAACAGACATTTTATCAAGGTATAAACACGACCAATCAATGTGTGGTAAACCAGCTAGAAGGGGGTAATTTTTTGAAGCTATCTTATGCCGAGGCCTGTGACATACTTGATGAGATGGATGACACTTCCTCAACTTGGAAAAGTCGGGCAAATGTTCCTCAGGGGGACCCTCATGTCATAAATCTTCACAAGTAACTTCAAGACCAGGGACAAGCCATAGCTAAGTTGACAACAACCATGAACCAGTTAGCCAAAGCAAAGCTTCAGCAGATTCAGGGACCAAAGCAAGTAAACGATATGGAAGGTGTTAATCTATTGGTAAACAAGAGGAGACAGCGTGGTCAACAAATTCAAAGAAATCAAGATCAATATGAGCAAATTGGAAGTGGCTACAACCAAGATGACACGTATGATGACCAAAGCGAGGAAGTTTTGTATGCCAACAACTATCAAGGACAACGGAGCAATGCTCTGAATCAACAATGGAGATCGCAAGGGAATAATCAGAATTGAGGCAACCAAGACCAAGGAAATTGGAACAACAATAATGAAAACTAAAACAATTGAGGGAACAACAACCAGAATTTGGCAATAACAATTGGAATGGCAAAAGCAACAACAATTGGGGTGGTAATGGAAATCGGGGGTCCGGCTTTCAAAGACCCCAGATGTATCAACAACCCAACAATACACCTCCATATCTCTCAAGGGAAAATTTCTTCAAGCAATGAAATGGGGCGGATAAAGAATATGTTCAAACAGATGATGGAACGGGTTGCCGATTCTGATGCTCAAATTGCCTCCCACACTACTTCCATCTGCAACCTTGAAGTACAAATGGGTCAAATCTCGCAAGCATTTAACACTCGCCCTAATGGGGCACTACCTAGTGATATGGTAGTAAACCCGAAGGGTGGGAACAATACTGGCCATGCAATGGCGGTGACCACACGGAGCGGTAGAGGTGGTGAAGCAAGTACCTCCAAGTAAAAGAAAGTTGTGAGTGATGATGTTGAAGTGCCGAACTATGATGATCCAATAGCTGATGAGCAAGTGAGTGAAGAGAATTTGAATGGTGAAGTGAGGATGGATATTCATGACAACGAGGAGGAGACTCAAAATGACGTGAACCCTTCTAGGGAACACGTGATAGACATACCGGAAATGGTGGTGCAAAAATCCAAGGGTCCTTTGCGAATCAAAAGAATGAAAACCAATTCAAGAAGTTTATTGAGATGATGAAAAGCTTGTCAATCAATGTGCCTTTGGTGGAAGCTCTTGAGCAAATACTGGGATATGCCATGATTATGAAAGACTTGGTAACTAAAAAGAGATCTATGGATTGTGAGACCATCAAAATGAATCATCAAGTGAGTGCCATTCTGCACTCGATGGCTCCAAAGCTTGAAGATCCCGACGCATTTACCATTCCTTGTACCATTGAGTGCGAATTTTGCAAAGGTCTTGTGTGATTTGGGAGCAAGTATAAATTTGATGCCTTACTTTATATTCAAGACTTTGGGTATTGGTCAACCGATATCTACTTCAATGATATTTCAAATGGCGGATAGAACAATGAAGAGGCCCCTTGGTATTATTGATGATGTTCTTGTACGGGTCGACAAGTTTATTTTGCCCGCTGATTTTGTGATCGTCGACTGTGAAGTCGACTATGAGGTACCTATAATATTGGGAAGGCCTTTCCTAGCAACAGGGAAGGCATTGGTGGATGTGGAAGAAGGGGAGATCACTTTCCGGGTGGGCGATGAAAAGGTCGTCTTCCACATGTGCAAATCAATGAGGTAGCCGAATAGTACTGAGGTTTGCTCTTTTGTGGAACTTGTGACGGAGGTGATAGTTAATGACACGAGTGTCATGATCAGTGTGGAATACCCTATAGAAGTCGTATTGTTGAACCATGAGGGTGATGAAAGGGATGGCTTGGTTGAATGTTTAAATGCCTTTCAAGGAATGGGATCCTACTCATATGGACCCCGTAAACTCTCCTTCGACTTGGAAAATCGGAAGACTCCACCAACAAAGCCCTCAATCGAGGAGCCACCAACACTGGAGTTGAAGCCTCTACCCTCTCACCTTAGGTATGAATTCTTAGGCCCATCTTCTACATTACCTATTATTCATTATGCTTGCTTAACCAAAAGTGCAGGTAAACTCCACTCTTAAGGTGCTTCAAAGGAAAAAAAAAGGCAATTGGATGGATCTTAGCTGACATTCGGGGCATAAGACCCGCCTTTTGAATGCATAAAATTATACTTGAAGATGATGCAAAACCTTCTGCGGAACATCAAAGGAGGTTGAACGAGGCTATACAAGAGGTCGTCAAGAAGGAGATTGTCAAATGGCTTGATGCAGGGGTTATCTATCCAATCTTAGACAGTGGATGGACTTCACCAGTGCAATGTGTGCCAAAAAAAGGGGTATGACTGTGGTGAAAAATGAGAAAAATGAGTTGATCCCTACTAGGACCGTGACCGGATGAAGGGTATGCACGGACTATAGAAAGCTGAACAAAGTGACCCACAAAGATAATTTTCCATTGCCCTTTCCTGATCAGATGTTAGACAAACTTGCCGGGCGTGCCTACTATTGTTTCTTGGATGGGTACTCAGGGTACAACCAGATTCTCATAGCTCCGAAAGACCAAGAGAAAACTACCTTCACATGCCAGTATGGAACATTTGCATTCTCACGGATGTCGTTTGGATTGTTTAATGCATCCGCTACCTTTTAGCGATGCATGATGGCTATATTTACGGACATGGTGGAGGACTTACTCGAAGTCTTTATGGATGATTTTAGTGTGGTTGGAGACTCATTTGAAGAATGCTTGCAAAATCTTGACAAGGTTCTAACCCGATGTGAAGAGACAAATCTTGTGCTTAATTGGGAAAAATGCCACTTTATGGTCGAGGAGGGCATTGTCCTCGTCCATAAGATCTCAAAGAATGGAATAAAAGTGGACAAGGTGAAAGTAGAAGTGATTTCAAAGCTACCTCCTCCTACTTCCGTCAAGGGAGTTAGAAGTTTTCTTGGGCACACGGGGTTCTACCGAAGGTTTATCAAAGACTTCTCCAAAGTGGTGAACCCCTTGCGCAAGCTGCTAGAAAAGGATGCAACAACAAAAAAAAATAATATACCCAGTAAAATCCCACTAGTGGGGTCTGGGGAGAGTGGAGTGTACGCTGACCTTACCCCTACAGCGAAAAGGGTAGAGAGGCTATTTCTAGGAGACTCTCACCTCAACAGGAGAGACAGTAATATCATAAAATAAACAAGAGGAAAGGCATGTAACAACAAAAGATGCCAGAATTAAAATAACAACAACAAATGAGTGAAAGCACAATAGCACAAAACTATGCAAAACAACAATGTGAACACAACATAGACCGCTAACAAACCTAAATAAAACTCTATCAGACTAACCAGTACAAAGAGGGAAGAACTCTCGACTACCCCCTAGCCTACCACCCTAATGCTCGACCTCCACCTGTACCTATAAAGAGCCATATCCTCGAAAATCTGAAGCCGCACCATGTCCTGCCTAATCACCTCGCCCCAATACTTCTTAGGCTGCCCTCTGCCTCTTCTCGTACGTGCCAAAGTCAAACGCTCACACATCCTAACCGATGCATCTAGGCTTCTCCTCCGTATGTGTCCGAACCATCTAAGTCGCGCTTCCCACATCTTGTCGTCCACGGGAGCCATACCCAACCTCAAGGTTTGATTTCAACGAAGAGTGCATGAAAGCTTTTGAGCTCTTGAAGTATAAATTGACAACTACTTGTCGCGACCGCCTCTTTCCTCCCCTCTCGGATCGGTCAGGGTCGACATTATTGGGACAACTCGTTTCCTTTTGGGAAAGGGATAAGGAATTGAAGAGTCGCCATCTAACGATTTTAAGGTGCATAAGGGCACCTATTAAGGGTCACAATAACACTAATTGAATAACTAGAGATTGGGTAAGGGCTTGAAATTACTCCAAGGGTAAGGTGTTAGGCACCCCTCAAAGTCCACAACGGTGGTTCCCGGCCAAACAAGCTTTGTGAATTTTAAAATAGGTACCACATAAGGAAATAAAACATATAGGTAAACAAATACAGATTTTGAGAAGATTCGCAGTCTAAGCACACATATGTGCTAAAGATTAAAAGATTCAGAATCTAGGCACACATATAAAGTTTTGAAAGAATTATGATCTAAACACACATATGTAAGGGATAGGGGGTCCTAGGTTGTTTATCCTATAGGATAACATCAGTACAATACCCGGTAATCACTCCTCAAAAGAAGGGCAACACGTTGCATTAGCGGACCGGATATCATATCCATATCTACCGTTTCCCACCCCTTAGCGGTTATTAAAGCAAGTGTTGTTTAAAGATCTCTATGCGTGCTGTTACTCGTTCCTGCTTAATGGCCCTGGAGGAATTTAGGACCTCTACCTATAGGCAGTTCTAGACAGACCCCTAAGGTTGAAAGGAGAAATTACTAGGCGACAGACAAGAACAGATAGGACTTGAACAGATAAAACAGGAAAGAAGCAATTAAGAGGCTCAAGTTTACCTCCCCAAACATTGCATCTAAACAGCACGTCTCAAGCACAAACAAGGGCAGTATTATCAAGCAGGATCCTAAAATATGATGTCTAATTGAATATAAAAACACAGAAGATATGCAGTTTCAGTTTTATAAACCCAGAAGCAAGACCTAATCAGTTTTCCTATTGATTTTAAAACCTGTTAACCATTAGAAAGTAAACAGAAAGCAACAGTCTTCCAGTTTTATAAAAGTTGGTTACCTAAAGCTTGTCTAGGCGTGGGAGAATGCACAATAGTTACCAGAATTATTTAAAATAGTTTAGAGGTTGTTTTACCTAAAACATGTTGTTCTAGGTGATATGATTATACAGAGATTGTTACTAGTTTTATTAAGAGCAAGACAATTAGATGTGGCACTGTTTTATATCCCTTTTCATGCATCAGTAGCTAAGCTAGGTGTGACTTAGTGAGGTCCTAAAACATGGTATCTAATGTGCATATAAAATGCAAAATGCTTTATATGCAGAGTTCCTAAAGCAGGATTTCTAAATTCATAGCATGATCTCAGGATATGCATAGCACGTATGAGAGCTCCTACTGTCAATACTCAGTGAACCATATACGGACCTTGCCAGTTGGGAGAAAATTTCCCTTTGGCTTCGTCTTGATGTGGAAAAATCTTTTTTAACACCAGCTGCCCCGGTGTGAACTATCTTGGCTTGACTCTCTTGTTGAAGGCTCTGGACATTCTATTCTGATAAAGTTGACCATGACATATTGCATTCATCCTTTTCCCATATGAGGGCTAACTGATTGTAGCGACCTTTTATACATTCTTCGTCGCTAAGCTCAACTTCTTGTATGATTCTTAAGGAAGGGATCTCCACTTCGGCGGGGGTAACATCTTCCGTAAAATAAACCAGTAAACAAGGAGTTGCCCCGGTTGATGTGCGGACTGTGGTGCGGTATCCCAGTAAGGCGAATGATAACTTTTCATGCCACTGTTTGTGCTTTTCTATCATCTTTCTCAATATCTTTTTGATGTTCTTGTTGGCGGCTTCCACAGCTCCATTTATCTGTGGTCTATAGGCTGTGGAATTTTTGTGCTTGATTTTGAAAGTCTCGCACATGTCTTTCATCAGATCACTATTGAGATTGGAGCTGTTGTCTGTGACGATTGACTCCGGAACCCCGAACCGACAAATGATAGGGTCGCGGACAAAGTCTGCCATGACTTTCTTAGTCACTACTTTGTATGATGCCGCTTCGACCCATTTGGTGAAGTAATCAATAGCTACTAGGATGAACCTGTGCACATTTGAGGTTGTGGGCTCGGGTCCAATAACGTCCATTCCCCATGCGACGAACGGCCAAGGTGAGCTTGTTGCGTTGAGCTCATTTGGGGGTACCCTTATCATATCTGTATGTACCTGACATCGATAGCATTTCCGGACATATTGGATGGAGTCCATTTCCATGGTCATCCAGAAGTAACCGACTCTGAGTATTTTCTTTGCTAAAACAAAACCATTCATATGTGGGTTGCAAGTCCCAGCATGTATCTCTTCAAGTAGTCTGGAGGCTTCCTTTGCATCGACACATCTTAATAATCCCAAGTCAGGAGTCCTTCTGTACAGGTTTCCTCCGCTGAAAAAGAAATTGTTGGACAATCTCCTGAGCGTGCGTTTCTGAGTGTGATTTGCAAGCTCTGGGTATTCTCCCTTTGACAAATATTCCCTGATGTCGTGGAACCATGGTCTCCCATCTGCTTCCTCTTCAATGTGGGAACAGTATGTCGGTTGGCTATGGATCTTTACTGGAATAGGATCAATGAAGTTCATATCTTGATGTTGTATCATGGATGATAGCGTGGCCAATGCATCGACAAACTCGTTCTGAATTCTGGGGACGTGCCGAAATTTTATCTTTGTGAACCTTTTCCTCAATTCCTGCACATGGTGCAGATATGGCAATATCTTGGAATTCTTGGTAGCACATTATCCTTGTACTTGGTGTATTAGCAGATCTGAGTCACCAATTACTAGAAACTCTTGGATACTCATGTCAATGGCCATATTGAGCCCTAAGATGCAGGCCTCATATTCTGCCATATTGTTGGTACAGGGAAATCTGAGTTTGGCAGATGTCGGGTTGTGTTGACCTATTTCGAATATCAGGACAGCTGTAATGCCGACTCCTTTGAAATTGGCTGCTCCGTCGAAGAACACTCTCCACCCGTCATAGGATTCTGCAATGTCTTCCCCTATGAATGACACTTCTTCATCGGGAAAATATGTTTTCAGGGGTTCATATTCTCCTCCCAAAGGATTCTCGGCAAGATGATCTGCCAGTGCTTGCCCCTTGACCGCTTTCTGAGTCACATAGACAATGTCGCACTCACTCAGCAGGATTTGCCATTTGGCCAGTTTGCCAGTGGGCATGGGCTTCTGAAAGATATATCAAGGGATCCATCCTTAATATGATATACGTTGTGTAGGAACAGAAGTAATTCCTCAGCTTCTGGGCTACCCAGGTTAGAGCACAGCAGGTACGTTCCAGTAGAGAATATTGTGCCTCATGTGGAGTGAACTTCTTACTTAGATAATAAATAGCATGTTCCTTTCTTCATGTCTCGTCGTGCTGCCCCAGAAAGAAGCCAAAATCTCCATCTAATACCACAAGGTAGAGTAACAAAGGTCTACCTGGCTCTGGCGGGACCAAGACTGGTGATGTTGACAAGTATTCCTTGATTCTGTCGAAAGATTTTTGACAATCATTGGTCCATTCAGTCGCAGCATATTTCTTCAGCATATTGAAGATTGGTTCACATTTAACCGTGGACTGGGCTATGAATCGGCTGATGTAGTTAAGGCGTCCCAGGAAACTCATCACATCTTTCTTGTTCTTTTGCGGTGGAAATTCTTGGATGGCTTTGACCTTTGATAGATCCAGTTCTATTCCTCGGCGGCTGACGCTGAACCCAAGCAATTTCTCAGCAGGAACTCCGAACGCACACTTTGCGGGGTTTAACTTCAAGTTGTACTTTCACAGCCTGTCGAAGAATTTTCTCAAATCTGTTGTATGGTCGGTGGCTCTCTTGGACTTGATGATGACTTCATCCATATACACCTCAATTTCTTTATGTATCATATCATGGAAGATAGTGGTCATAGCTCTCATATAGGTGGCCCCAGAATTCTTTAGGCCGAACGGCATCATCTTATAATAGTAAACTCCCCACGGCGTAATGAAAGTCATTTTCTCAGCGTCTTCCTCGTCCATCCAAATCTGGTGGTAACCAGCAAAACAATCCACGAACGATTGAAGTTCATGCTTTGCAAAATTGTCAATCAAGATATGTATGTTTGGAAGGGGAAAATCATCCTTTGGAGTGGCTCGGTTGAGATCCCGGTAGTCGACACAACTCTGACCTTTCCATCTTTCTTGTGTAGCGGCAAGATGTTGGCTAACCATGTCGGAATTCAACTACCCTGGGAACCTTGGCGTTGATTTGCTTGGTAAGTTCCTCTTTGATTTTCAGACTCATATCAGGCTTGAATTTTCTGAGCTTCTGCTTTACCGGCGGACATATTGGATTGGTTGGTAACTTGTGAGCCACAATGGATGTACTTAGACCATTCATGTTATCGTACGACCATCCAAATATGTCTTCACACTCTTTCAAGAATTGTATGTATTCCACTTTCTCTGATGGAGATAGATGAATGATGATGCGAGTTTCCCTGATAGTTTCTGAATCTCCCAGGTTGACTATCTCGGTTTCGTCTAGATTGGATTAAGATCTATTTTCAGAGTCCTCAACTTCTCTGATAATTTCATTGGTATGGTATCTTATTTCTCTGAATCACTGTCCTTTTGTTGCGTTGTCTCATTGCATGTCACAGCCATTAGTTCATCAAAATAGGAAATAGTAATGATGTAAGATAAAATAATGAGAGAAAATGATAATAAATGAATATGAATTCGTTGAAACATAAAAGTGATTTTTGAATGTTTTGGAACATTGGAGATTTTATTGAAAAATGCAAAAAATAGAAAAGGCGAAAAGGAAATCATTAGCGAAAATGAAATAAACAGTGCTTGTTCAGCCTTGCGGGACTCGTTGGGCCCTGGATGGTTTGACAGTCCAATTCTTGAGAAACGATCCCTTGCTCACAGTTTGGATGGTAGGGCCTTCCTCTTCCTCCTCCACAACAGTCCATGTCACCATCTTCCAAGAATAAATCTTTCAAAGCTGCTAGAGTTTCTTCTTCTTCTGACCCCCATATGATATCAGCTTGCCGGAAAGTCTGCTCCAAATGTGGTATAGGCTGTTCTAATGGATAGTAGGAACCGCGCCATGGTGGTGACCAGTCTTCGTACTCCTGCCAAGTGTATTTGTATCCCAGCCCAAAATTGGTGCCATTGTGCTTCAATTGTATTGATTTGGGAATCCCTTGAAGATTATCCCGAGTCCTCTCCACCCAACCTTCTTCTACCTTCAATCACCGAGATGGTCTGGCGACCATAGATAGGATTGCTTCCGTCTCCATGGATGATCACTTCCTGGTGGTTCCATTCAAATTTTACCACCTGATGCAATGTTGATGCTACAGCCCCAGCGGCATGTATCCATGGGCGTCCCAACAACAGATTATAGGTTGCCGATATGTCTATCACCTGAAATTCAATTTCGAACCATGTAGGTCTCATCTGCAGACAAAGACTGATTTCGCCGATATTAGACCTCTGAGAACCGTCGAAAGCCTTTACATTCATAAATCCTTCTTTGATCTCGTGAAGTCCCTTGCCCAATTTCTTGAGCATTGTCAACAGACAGATGTTGAGGCTGGATCCACCGTCGATCAGAATCCTGGTGATGAAGTAGTCCTCACATTGCACAATGATGTGTAGTGCTTTGTTATGGCTTATCCCTTCAGGCGGCAGCTCGTCCTCATGGAAAGTGATCTTGTGACTCCCCAGTACTTGGCCTACCATATTGGCCATTTCTCCACTAGTTATGTTATTTGGCACATATGCTTCGTTCATCACTTTCATCAAAGCATTCGTGTGTGTCTCTGAATTCTGCAGTAATGACAGAATGGATATCTGGGCTGGAGTTTTGTTCAGTTGATCGATGACTGAGTATTCCCTAGCCTACACCTTCCTCCAAAGATCGTCTGGGCCTGTCTCAATGAGGGTTGGCCTGTTGGAAGCATTCTTGCTAGACTGCCAAGTGGTCAGGTGTATAGACCCTACCGGTCCTTGTCATCCCCTGTGTAGCACCAGCTTCCTTTATCTTGACTTTACCTTTCCTTCTCGCTTCAGCCGTATAATTCCAAGGTACATCCTTGTCGTTGAAAAGTGGAGTGGTTGAAAATATCACTGTGATTGGTGCAGCTACTTTCACTTCAAATGGAATGGGTGCCTTAGCAGACGGTATAACTTCAACCTCGAACGGAAAATGTGTGTTTGCAGGTGGTGTCGTTTCAAACTTGAATGGGAGTGATGCAGTTACCTCGACATCTCCGGATGGCTGAATCTGGACTATGATGGGATTAAGAGTGACTGCTGGCTTCTTTGGGTCATCACCTTCTATGATTAACCCGATCGACCTCTCTGGGTCCCAATATTCTTCTATCTCTATCATGTTGACACCCCTATGGTCTGGAAGTAGATTTTTGCGAACATTGGGAGCATCTTCTTTTGCCTGGATGACCTTGTTATCAACCATAGACTAGATCTTATCCTTCAATGAGCGACATTCATCAATTGTATGCCCCTTGATGCAGGAATGGTATGCACAGGTCTTGTTTGGATTGACCCATTGGGATGGATTTTCAGGGATCATAGCAGGGATAGGAGTGACATAACCAGCAGCTTTTAATCTATCATACAGTTGGTCGATAGGTTCAGTAATGGCAGTGTATTATTTAGGATATCTGTGATCAAAGTTGGGTCGAGGTCTCGGGAAATTTTGGCGAGCAGGGGGTGATTGGAAGTGAGATGACTGAGAGTTGTAGGTATGATAAGCAGGAGCTGGTTGGGAGTATCTGGGGGAAGTAGGCTGATATGTAGACGGTGGAGATGGCTGATATGTTGGTGGAGGTGCTTACTGATAGGTGGGTGAGGGTGCTTGATAGGTGAGTGGGGAAGTTCTGTCTACCAACGGGGATTTGGGTCCCTGTGCAACCATTATCGTTCCTGCATCTTTCTTCATGGAGATACCACCAGACTGCAAGGCTTTGTTGGTGGCCTGTAGGGCCTCAAAGTTAGTGACCATTCCACTCTTGATACCTTCTTCAATTCTCTCACCAACTTGATGATGTCAGAAAATTTGTGGTTTTCAATCACCATTAGCCTCTGATAATACTGCGGGTCTTGTGCCCGGACGAAGAATTTGTTCATTTGTTCTTCCTCTAGGGTAGACCTGACCTTGTCTGCTTCAAATCTCTAGCGAGCGGCATACTCGCGAAAAGTTTCGGTGGGCTTCTTTTTAAGGTTCTGGATGTAG
Organism: Nicotiana paniculata; assembly: GCA_005239505.1. Taxonomy (NCBI): domain Eukaryota; kingdom Viridiplantae; phylum Streptophyta; class Magnoliopsida; order Solanales; family Solanaceae; genus Nicotiana; species Nicotiana paniculata. The sequence continues at coordinate 20,102 of MDKI01155539.1, forward strand.
AACACGTCTGGTGCATTCTCCATATTGAACTTGAATCTCTCCATGAAGTCTGATGCCATGCTTACCAAGTCGGACCAATTCTTAGGGTTTTGGATGATTTACCAAGATAAAGCATCTCCTGTGAGGCTCTTCATGAACAATTTCATGCAAATCTTCCCGTCTCTTCCTACTCCAACCAATTTATCACAATAGGTCCTCGGATGGACCCTGGGATCACCTGTACCGTCGAACATTTCGAACTTAGGAGGTTTGTAACCCTCCGGTAGTTCAACATCGGGATGTATGCAGAGATCCTCGCAGTTCAACCGTTCGACTCCCTAGCTTCCTTCAACGCCCTGAACTCGACTAGTCAGCTTCTTGAGTTCCTCGGCCAAATTCTTAATAAGCATATCCTTCTCACTGCATTCAGGCGTGTAAGCAATGTGTTGGGTGGAGTGAGGTAGAGTCTCCACGTATATGGGGTTGTTCTGATGACCTGGTGTTTGAGCATAGAGGTGGTCACTTGTAGAGTCTTGTGGTTCAGGAATAATTAGCGAGGTATTTATTGGAGCGTGGAAAGTGTTTTGTTGGTGTTGTGGTGGGATAATTTATTTTTTTGGTGGATTTGTATGATGATGAGTTGTGGGAGGGTTCTGTTTGTTTGGGGTGTTCTGAGGAGGTATGGGATTTTGAATGACATCTTGGACACTGAGTGAGAAGGATAAATTTTCCAAGTTCCGTACATGCTCAAGCTCCCCTTGGAGTTTCAACAACCTTTACTCGAGTTGTGACATAGCATCATTATGAACCTGAGTACCTTGATTGTCAAAAGCTTCTGTTTGTTCCACTGGCGTTGTGTTTTCCTGTCTGATGTTGCCCAAATCTTCCATTTTGCCTTTGCCTTTTCCTTTAAGTGGACTAGGAGGAGGAGGAGGTGGAGGGCCCCTGGATCTTGTGTGATATGATGATGATGCCAGAATGCACGAACCAACCTTTGTGGGGGGGAATAATCAAAAGAGAAACAAAAACAAAAAATAAAAGGTAGCCAAGTCAGTGAGGATCATGAGAAAATATTGCAGTATTTAAACACATAGTGCAGGAATAAAAGCATGTCCTAATTTGGGAGCCTCGTTGTGCTAGAGGTAGGCCTAGAGACAGGTTGATTTTGGAGAACTTATATGCAGAAATGCCTCATTTCATTAATGTAAGACGAGCCCAAAACGACACTAAAATAATGAGCATGAAAGTCACTAATGGCACTTGGCCTTATTACATTGGTAAAAGCAATAAAAAGAAAACCTAGACTACTTAGTCTCCGAAAGTCCTTCCCCAGGCTTGGTCTTCTTGGTTCTGTTAATCAGGTTCCCCGAGTTGTGCATGCCCAACAGCAGGTATACCCTTTCTAGATGCCTTCCTTCATTTCCCTCAGCATTCTGGCAGTCGGCGACCCTTTTTCTTGTCTTTTCTTCTAGCTCCATCAGACCCTGCTCCAAATATTCCAACCTTTCACTAGACTTGATGGCCCTTTCCTTCCACTCATCGATCAGCTCCATATTATTCTTGTGTTGCTTCAAATTCTCGGCCTCGGACTCACGAAGCCTTTTGCGCAGATTATTGTATTTCACCTGAGCTTCAACCGCTTCGTCTATGACCCTGTTTATGCTGATGCCTGGCTCAACTATCCCTGTTATGTTGTCTTCCAACCATGATAGGTAAAAGCGTACATGCCCTGCGTGGTATCTGTCAGGCTCGATGGTATCCTTTTCTATGATAACCTTGAGATGCCAAGATGCTAAGCTTCACATTTGTACAGGATATCGTCGTCCTGAAAATCTGCCCTGTAATGACTCATTTTGGAGACTTGCGGTATAACTTGCTTTCTACTTGCCTGTCTCATGACCCTGATGGGAACATAGGGATATATGCCCCTTAAACCAATCAACACCAGGTGTGGGGCGTCCCTCGATCTGATGATGAATTCATTGGTAGGGAACCATTCGAACACCCATTGAATCTGGTCCTCGGTCAAATTATCAAAAAAACTGATCCCATTCTGTAGCATTTTCCGGTTGAGCGAACCTATCAGGGATGTAGGTCATCCTCTTAGGGTGGTGGAAGGCTATATGATCATTCCACGCCCTTCGTGGAAATTCCTGGCGATATTGGCCTCTCTGGAGATGCTCCAATAACCAAACTTGTAGTAGCAGATTGCAACCCTCAAAATGTTTGGCCCCCTTCTGGCAGTAGTCCAGGGCTCGGTAGGGGTGGGCGTTCGGTCGGTTCGGTTCGGTTCGGTTTGATGAAATTCGGTTCGGTTATTCGGTTTTCGGTTTTGTGAATATAATAACCGAAACCAAACTGAAATAAGTTCGGTTTAGTTCGGTTTTGGAATTTCGGTTCGGTTTATTTTGGGTCGGTTTTTAGTTTGAACATTATCATATTGGGCTGGGCTTCTTCTACGTAAAAATTGGACTAGTTTGTTGGTTTTTTCCAAAATCTATTCTTTTATTACATAGTCATAAACAATCAGTATGTAGTTCAAAATTTGATACCATCATTTTTGGTGTTTCTTCAGATGGAAAAAGTTGCAATACTTGGAGATGCAATCATGCAATCAACTATATAAATAAATTGCAAGAAAATGTGAAGTTATATCAAGCTGAACTCAATGAAGTAGCAGCACAACTTTCTAACAATCAAAGTTCTGAACTGGTTCTTTGACTCTATCAGACATGAGTGAAATGTCCAAAGTTACTAGACAAGTTAATGAAAAAACACAAATTTCACTTAATACAACTAAAACGACAAGAATGTAGGTGTTTGAAGTTGCTACATTTCTTAATTCCACTGTCCACAAACAGTTTACAGTTCCACTTCCACGGTTCCACCATATAGTTCATAGTATTTTAGTTCAGCACTACTAGTAGTTACAACCAAAAGAGCATTACATTATTTACATTATATAACCAAAAAACAGCCCTTGCTACTCTAGTCCAGCACTACTACTACAATCTACATGACACCAGCAGTCCAGGCGTCCAGCACTACTACTAGTCCAATTTTTACGCAGAAGACAGTTGCTCTAGCACCAAAAGCAGCCCCTGCTAGTCTGCTACAACACCATTAGTCAAAACATCTTCGTACCTATGTAAAGTGAAGAAGGTACTGTGAGATTCATAGCTCAAAAA
>MDKI01033880.1:0-16574 GCA_005239505.1 Nicotiana paniculata
TGTCACTTAAAGTGGAAAAACTCCCTTATTACCCTTACCCGGTGAAAAAGGAGGTGTGACACCTCTAACATTTTCATTATGATGGGAGGCTATAATCTAGTGTTTTAATCACTTATTTCACTCTAATTCACTTTACTTTATTCGTGTTCGACCTAAGGAGTCTAAGGAGGAGTTGGAAGAACACGAGCACAAGGATTTCACCATTCCTTCCTCACTCAAGACAAGAGTTTGGATTGTATTTTTGTTTTCCACTATTTTAACTTTATTTGTGATGAATTGCTCCATATCTATGGAGTAGTTCTCTTTAGGGTTTGATGGATTTGGTGTATTGATTATTGTTTGTGGATTATAACTCTAGTTTTATGCATTGAAGCATTTTGGATAATTTAATTGTTGCATCTATATTCACTCGTTCATGTAATCGAGAGGCATAATTTGTAAGATCTTTGCATTATATTATTGGTTGAGTTCATTAATTCTTCTTAGTTATCAAATGAATCATTTATTAGACCTAGTTATGAGGATAGCTGAGAGAGGTTCTCCTAAAGACCAATCTACTACACATTCTTGCATATCGTCACATGCTTAAATTGGTTCATCTTGTGAGGTTAAAACTTAATCGATAGAGGAGTTTTGCCTAACGTATGAGCTAATACTCGAGCGAATTCAAGAGACTCACTTGAACACTATAAATGAATTATCTAGAGTTAGATACCAGACAATTATCTTGCACCTATCCTATCAATCCCTATTTTCTCCCACTGATAACTTCCTTGCTTATCTTTGTTTCAATTGTCATTAGTCATTAACTTTAGACTCTTAGTTAATTTTAGTTAAGAATTATATAAATTTCAAGTGTTGATCATCTTGGATAGCAAGCTAGAAACTATGAGAATACTTTTAAATCTAATCTCTGTGGATACGATATTATACTATACTATATTTTATTAGCGAGCAGAATTTAAGTATGTATTTTGCGCTTGTTGCATTACTTCAGGGCTGACACCAGACTCAGCTTCACCTGGCCTCTCGGTGATCTGCTCATTTCTTCGAGTGTTTTCCCGGTGCGGTTTGGGCTCAACTCTGTTGGGGACGCGACTTTGGTTTTGCAGCTGCCTATCGCTGCCTACTGCGCCTACAACATTTCAAAGATCAATCGTAGACTGACCTCGTCGCCTTTGCCTTCTGATGCTCCTTGAGCCGTTGGTCGGGCTCTTCCGCGAACGTTATTTTCGAGGTCGGTAGGGAGGTTGGCGTCGATGACCATATGTGAGTTAGCGTCGACTGGGTCTACGACTAGGGGCCCATTGGGATCAACAGAGGGCACCTCATTTCTATGCATTGAATTGTTGTTTACGCCATGATGGCCAGACCCGTTCTCAACGTTCCAGTGAGCGGACTGAGAATTTGACATTTTTAAGCTGACCTGGAATTGAGACCTTAAAGAACAAGTGTAAAATAAAGTGTGTTATGGAGAGTATCTCGAACCACCACTATTATCCTTAGCTCCACGGTGGGTTCCAAACTGTTTACCCTTAAAATGGATAATAATTAAATTTATATGCGATTTTAAGGATATATGAATTGATTCAATAGAAGTAATTGAGGATGTTATATAAATGAATGAAAGATAAAACGAATAATCAAGCCAGTTGTAATGCTATGACGTAGCTGGGACTTGGGTTGGACAATAGTTTTGCCCTCAATCGGACCCTCAGTTCGGAGCCAGTAGAGAGTGAACAACGAACAGTAAAGCAACGATTTTGCCACAACTACAGAGTAGTAAAAATAAAATTGTATTGCTATGATATGACATGCGTGCTACGATGTGTCCCTTCAATAAAGACTACCCCCTTTATATAGTAGAAGAGTTTCACCCCTAGTACAATTTCAAGAAAGGTAAAAAAAGTTTCTTTTTCGTTAATCACTGATTCACTACCAATACGGACCAAGATCTGCACCATGATATCCGATGGGGTGCAAATATCATGACACTCTGTTGGTAATTGGTAACCGTTATTGTGTCTTCGGAGGTCTCGGAGCTCGCTTCGGGATCGAAGAAGTAATGCCATATCAAGCCTGGTGGAGACCACTCCGTTAGGACCTTAGTACGAGGCGTTCCGATTTTGATTCTGACCTCGTATAATCACGCCTTTGCTTCATTTGACCCCATATAGATTACCCACGGTTTTATTAGTATACAAACTTATATGTAAAATAATTCTTTCTGAAACCTTACAAGCGTCATAATTTATGTAATTTTTTTTCTCAAAAATATATTATTTTTTCGTGATCTATCACTTTAGTCACATTTAGACGAATTGCTCGAGTCACTTTTGCAACAAAAAAAAAGCCCTAACTATTTACTATTTTAATTTCGATTGTGTTACTTTTTTATACATCACTACTCGATTCACCTTAATGTAACTCACTCCCTATTTTACCTTCAAATAATAATTGTGCAAACATGTCTCTAGCATGACCACTTGACGAAATCTGGAGGGAGGTGGAGTAAATGACCGACACTATTGGAAAGATTCCTTTTTGGATAATAGGTACTGTAACTAATATTCTTATAATCGGTTTAATAGGTATTTTTTTTTATGGTTCGTATTTCGTATTGCTTTGCTTGGAATTCCCTAAGTAACCAACCAATCCCTGTCATTTCACATGGAAAACAATCTGTTTTGAGCGTGTGAAGCGGACGAACAATTAGCATACCTAATCGAGTTTTATGTCATCACGTCTTTCTCCTAAGCAACGCTGGTAAACTAAAAATATTTAAATTAGGACGAAAGAAGTTGTATTTGTAACTTGGGGGGGTGGGGATGAATAAGGTAAAGGTTTTGGAGGAGAGAGAGCATACATACGAGTTGATGATATTCATAAATCACTGATCATATCCAACTAACACTATGTTGTAGTTCAGCAAAGCCAATCATGCACCGCAAAAGCACTTACCCCAACGCTCACTTACCCCGCGCGTTACCCCACGCTCCTCTTACTTCACGTTGCTTCCCATTTTTCCCCTACTCTTCTTTTCACTTCAGTTGTCGCTGTTACGAAAAGGATTTTTTCCACTCATTTGAAGTTTTCTCGGACCCAGTAATCGACGTTCCGATTCTAATTCCAGAAACAAACAACAACTAAAGTATCTAACAAAATTAGGAATCCGAATCTTGCCCATCGAAACCTAATTCACTTAACAGAAGGATCAGATTTGATTACCACTTTCTCTCTTTGAGGCAAGTTAATTCAATCTCTTAATCACTTATTATCCATCTTTTTTAGCTTTTATGTGTTTATTGTGTGATTTAATAGATCTTTTAGCTGGGTGATTGGTTTTTTAAATCTTTGTTTCCTCTATTTGTTGTTTTTCTTATTCTATTTTAGTTGTAGAAAATACCAACCACTATCAGTATCACTACTTCAAATACTGGCATTTGCTCTAAACTTTTTAACACTTAAACTGTTTGTTGTGCAAAGAGGACAGGAATAAAGTGAAAACTCTTCAGCGTAAAACCAATCTGAAATCTACTTATTATGTATAATAAAATGTTTGTGTATTGTGAAGTAGGAATTTTGGTGGTAGCCTAAAAGTTGAAGCTTTATTTGATTTTGTTTTAGAATCTGGGTTTGTTTTACTATTGAGTGTTTCCAATGTTCTTGTTTTAGTGCCCTGAATTACACTAATAAAAACTAGTATTCAATTTGGGGTACCTGTTGATTTCTTTGAATGCAGCTGAACCTTTGAGAAGTGATTTGGCGTAGAACTAATCTTTGAAATTGATTGGATCAATGTGTGAATTGTACAATCTTGGATGACCTAATCTGTAATGCAATCTACAAATTCAAGTAACAAGAAGTGGTTGAAACGTTTACGATCATTTCCAAGCGAAATGCCAGCGACTGATACAAATGTTGCAAAGCCTCTAGAGGATTGCATCCTGTTTCCTGTTGAAGAAATAGTGCAGTACCCATTGCCTGGTTATGGTTCACCAACTTGTATAAGTTTTAGTCCGGATGATAGTCTAGTTACATATTTGCATAGTCCAAACCAAACTCTATACAGAAAGGTTTTTGTGTTAGATCTCAAGAGTGGTAGGCAAGATTTGTTCTTCAGTCCACCAGACGGCGGGCTCGATGAGAATAACTTATCTGCAGAAGAGAAGCTTAGAAGGGAAAGGTCAAGGGAGCGTGGTTTAGGGGTAACACGATATGAATGGGTTAAGGCAAGTGCTAAACGAAAGGTCATTATGGTGCCATTGCCTGCGGGGGTACGTTCTCTCTTCTCATATAATTTTTGGTGCTCACTTTCTATTTATTTTGATCCCTACGTTGCACTGAACGAGAGCTTTTCCTGAATTATTTGTTGATACAATTGGCAGTCAAAGAAAAAGAGTTGCTGTCTGCCTGTTATAAATTCTCTCATTTTCTGTGTATCTTTCCGGAACCTTACAACACTGTGATATTCTGCACGGAGCCAACTCCCTAATTCTCTTTTTTCAAGGAATAACTGTTGTACATGCATGACCTCATTATAACGTGCATTATACTGGACTTTGGATGACATTGACCGCGATTAATTTGCCTATGAGCAATACTTCTCACAGAGAGAGAGAGCCACCAAATATTTTTACATGTTGGCTTGTTTATCCATGCAATGTAGCCACAACTGGTATGCATGATGCATCTTTAGTAATCACATCTTGGTCTCACAAAGAATGCCAGGAAAAAAAAACAAATATTCATAGTAGAAGATTTTTTAATAAACTCATTAATTCCTTCTACTCATCATTAGACCTTTTACTTAATAAAAGAAGTGTGTTGCTTTAAAAAAGTCATAGAAAGCCTTATTTTGGTGTGTAGCACATGAAGTTGTGAATGATCAGAACTGTCTTTTCTGATCTAGTGGCAATTTTCTCTTTCTCTTCAAGTTCACTTTTATAGTCCTGTTCGCATTTGAAGTCATTTATTTGAGTTTTGATTAACACATTTTTATTCTGTGTTCCATCTACGAAAATATTTCTCGGGACTGCTTAAGAAAATGTCATATGGAGTAATAATTTCTTTTCATGTGAAATTATGTTGTTTACCTGAAATCCTGCATAAATCTGAATCATATTGTGTCTTTGTGGAGCCAAACAATCTGAAATCCTTGAACTTTTTTCTCCAATGATCAGATCTAATCAGAGCTTACTTTATGTGTAAAACAGTTATACTTAAAGGATCAGAATGCAGAGCCAGAACTTGAGCTAGCGAGTACATCCTCCTCGCCGGTCTTGGATCCGCATATTTCACCTGATGGTACCAGGCTTGCCTATGTGAGAGATAATGAGTTGCATGTGTTAAACCTTCTGTACCATGAATCTAAGCAGTTAACAACAGGTGCCGATGGCAATGTTATAGTAAGGACTTCTTCCAAATACTTATTGCTGATTTATCTGTCAGACTGTCTGTATCTTTTGCTATCAGTGCTCTACAAATTTAACTGCTCTTCACGTGTAACATGCATCATCTGACAGTTTTTGTGCTAATTTATGCCTTGTTCATCCTCTTCCTTTGTCATTTTATTATTTGGTAGCTCAAGTAGAAACTTTATGCAGTTATTCTTTTGTTTGGTCCATCTTATTGACTTTGATGCTTGGCAGCCACATATTGCTCCCTCAGTTAACTAGTTCTTGGGGCACAACAATGAATTTTATTAAAATCCTCACTAACTTTTAAGAATTCAAAGTGGAACATACTGAGTTTGTGAACCACAATTTCAAAGAGATAAAACTCGTGTATCAGCTATTACAGGTCAAAATGGATTTACTTATCAGAAAATAAAAAGCCTATTAGAGACAGTCCAATGTGGGAAAAAAGACTCCACTGTCGCCCATGGAAAGACACCCAACCTTTAACATGGTATAGCATGGTGAGGGAAAGTGATACTTTAAAAGATGCCGGAGGAGGGAATCCTTTCATAATTGCAATGCACAGAAACATTGAGAAAGGAGAATTACTTGCATTAGTAATTTGTCTCTCTTTTTATGATCTTGCTACCTTCACATTGGCTGTAATTTCTGTTAGCTTATTTAGAAGACAAGTTGGATTTAAATATACATGTTCTGTACTTTTCTTTGACGCTGTCACGATTCTCTGGGAAAAATGGATTTATCTAATATTATCACTCTCACTCTCACTCTCAATCCATTTCATCCACCCCACCCCAATACGATGTGTGACATCCTCGTCGATCTCTCCATTGTCTTGTATTACTGACCCAAAGTATTTAAAACTTTCTCTCCTAGGGATGACTTGACAACCAAGCCTCACGTCTTCGTCCACTATTTGAGTCACACCACTGAACTTGCACTCGAAGTATTCTTTCTTGGTCCCGCTCAACTTGAAACCTTTAGACTCCAGAGTCTCCCTCCAAACCTCTAACCTTCTCTTTAACTGATCATTGAACAGTTGCTTTGGCTAGAATTTGTAACTGAATCCTTTTATGCTGAGATGGACATTATGGTTAGTGTTATGCTGCTTGCTTTAAATTAATTTGATACTAATCCTCTGTCTTCTTTTTTTTCATCTACAGACACATGGTCTTGCTGAATACATTGCACAGGTGAGATTGCTATTGATATTTTATTACTAGTATAGGAAAGATTTGCCTGTTTGAGATTGATATTGAAAATTCATCAGTATATTAGCCCGTTTTAGTAAGTACCATTAAGATCTACGTTTATGAACCTTTATCAAAAAGACCTACGTTTATGGACATCTTCAGATAGCTTGTTGAAATAGTTATATTTGCTCTGACCTAGGAAATGAACACAGACATAGTCAAGTGAGTGTTGAAAGTATTTTATAAGATTTTAGATTCTCATATCCTTTAGTTTGGACCTAGTGCTTTTGAACTTATTTGTTAAAATTTTAAAGCTTTGTTCAAGTTAGGGTAGGGTTGTCATAGAAGTTTGACCTTTTGTCTTAATTAATATTTCTTGTATATAATTTTTAATGGGTATGGGGTGGGAGGAGGGTAAGTTTAAAATAAATACTACTTTTGACCTTTTCTTTAAAAAAAAATTTCTGACTTATTTACTTCTCCAGCACTTTCAGCATCCGTTATGACCTTCTGCCAGCAAATAGAAATGGATCTTTTAGGGTTCTAGTAATAGGGATCAGAGTGGATTGCTTAGATGCTTCAGTTGTCATTTCTTGGTATTACATAATCATCTAAAAATTTTCATTTCTGCTGATTGTAGGAGGAGATGGAACGGAAAAATGGGTACTGGTGGTCATTGGACAGCAAATATATAGCATTCACACAGATTGATTCATCAGGTATACCTCTATTCAGAATTATGCACCAAGGTAAAAGTTCCATTGGTCCCGAGGCACAGGAAGACCATGCTTACCCTTTTGCCGGAGGGCCAAATGTTAAAGTTCGTCTGGGAGTGGTTCCAACTAATGGAGGTCAAATAACTTGGATGGATCTTCTGTGTGGTGAAAAGGACAAAGAAAATGAAGATGAATATTTGGGCAGAGTGAATTGGATGCATGGAAATATTCTGACTGCACAGGTCTTGAATCGATCTCATTCCAAACTGAAAATTCTTAAGTTTGATATCAAGACGGGGCAAAGGAATGTATTATTGGTTGAAGAACATGATACATGGATAAATCTTCACGATTGTTTTGTACCTTTGGACAATGGACTCAACAGAACTAATGGTGCATTTATTTGGGCAAGTGAGAAAACAGGATTCAGACATTTGTATCTCCATGACACAAATGGAGTGTGTTTGGGACCTATAACACATGGTGATTGGCTGGTTGAACAAGTTGCTGGTGTAAATGAAGTTACTGGCCTTGTATATTTTACAGGAACATTAGATGGGCCTTTGGAATCTCACCTTTACTGTGCTAAATTGTTCCCCGATGCTAACAGTCCATTGCAGCCCCCTTTGAGATTGACTAATGGACGTGGAAAGCATGCAGTTGTGCTTGATCACCAAATGCAAAGATTCATAGATATCCATGATTCCTTGGTCTCACCACCCAGAATTTCACTCTGCTCCTTGCATGACGGAAGCTTAATTATGTATCTATTTGATCAACCAGTCAGTGTTCCACGGTTCAGAAAACTCCTTGAATCTCCAGAAATAATTCAGATACAGGCCCAGGATGGAACTGCTTTATATGGGCAATTATACAAGCCGGATCCAATGAAGTTTGGACCTCCTCCATACCGAACTATGATTGAAGTCTATGGTGGTCCCAGTGTACAGCTTGTGTGTGATTCGTGGACAAACACAGTCAACATGAGAGCTCAGTATCTAAGAAGCAAAGGCATCTTAGTTTGGAAGGTCTGCTCCTCTTTTCTGTTCTATCCATATGCCTTTTTTTTAAAAAAAAATCTTAATTCACTCAGTTGTACTTGGCAATATCGAAGAGGAGCCTCGGAGCAACGGTAAAGTTGTCTCCGTGTGACCTAGGTTCAAGCCGTAGAATCAACCACTGTCGCTTGCGTTAGGGTAGGCTGGCTACAACACACCCCCTTGGGGTGCTGCCCTTCCTCGGATCCTGCGTGAACGCGTGCACGGGGATGCTCTTTTTTGTACATGACTTTCTTTTTATGGAAATCATTGTCCTTCTCTTCTCCGGATTAACCTAAATTGAGTTTTTGTGCTTTTTATCTATGCAGATGACACTGCCTTTTAGTTTTTCTTAGGAATTCATTTCGGACTAATATAGAAAACACAGAGAATAAACCCGATAAAAGCAAAGTAATTCTGAACCTAGCTGCTCAGCTTTTTACAGATGGATAATAGAGGCACTGCTCGGCGAGGACTTGTGTTCGAGGGTGCACTCAAACATAGCTGTGGCCTCGTTGACGCTGAGGATCAACTGACAGGAGCTGAGTGGCTTCTGAAACAAGGGCTCGCAAAACAAGGCCACATCGGATTATATGGATGGAGCTATGGTGGGTATCTCTCAGCTATGACATTGGCAAGGTTTCCTGAGGTATTTAAATGTGCTGTGTCGGGTGCCCCTGTAACATCATGGGATGGATATGATACATTTTACACAGAGAAGTATATGGGCCTGCCATCCGAAAATCCATCAGGCTATCGAGAGAGCTCTGTAATGCACCATGTAGACAAGATCAAAGGGAAGCTGTTACTTGTGCATGGCATGATTGATGAAAATGTGCATTTTAGGCACACGGCTAGGCTTATTAATGCGCTCGTGGCAGCCGGAAAGACTTATGAGTTGTTAATATTCCCAGATGAACGCCACATGCCTCGGAGAATGAGAGACCGTATATACATGGAGGAGAGAATTTGGGAATTCATTCAGAGGAACTTGTGAGTGGCCTTTTCATTGTGCTAGTATACAGTTAAAGTCTCGACTCTCGGGGTAAAGAAGTTTAGGGGGCTCATTTCAGTTTACAGTATGTTTCAATTGATTATAAAAGAAGTTGTACTATTCTCTGATAAACTATAGCAAAAGGTAGCAGGCTAATAAAAGTTGTTTGTGCAACTGATCTCTGTAATAGCTGCCATGTACCATAACCTTACCTGATCTACAAAAATAATACAGCACTCCTCTTCCTGAGGAGAAATTTGATTATTTACCATCTGTAGCAGTGATGAGTGAGCTTGCAATTCCTCTTATATAATTTTATTTAACCCTCATCTCTCCCACCCCCTCTCCCTCACAACAATAGAAAATAGAAAATAGAAATACAATGTATGTAATAGTGCATTTGCATTGGATCAACCATAGGTACCTTTACTGTTACTGAAACAGGAAATAATATGGGAGAAAAGTTTTAGTATGGTCATATTGGTCCCCTTCTGAGCCTAAAAGAAATGTGAAATTACATATACTATAAGTTCTGTTACTCTATATGGAAGGGACAAGTCAGGAAGACTGTCTCATACAAAAAGGACAGATAAATTTGGACATACTACATGTATAGTTGTGACCAGTGTTTTAAAAGGCATTTTCGGGGCGAGTCCTAGGGCGAAGCGCACCAAAAACGTCTCGAGGCGATGGTGTGGAGCAAAAAGTCTCAAGAGGCGTATGCCCAGCAATTCGGTGCGTACGCTAAGGCGTTCGGGGCGTATGCCCATGCGGGCGTTCGGGGCGTACGCCCGACGTTTGAGGTGCGTTTTTTTAGTGAAGCGTAAGCTCCAGAGACTTTTTCAAATCAAAATAAAATTTTATTGAATAAGTCCTTCATATAATACCCAAATTCTCAGACAGCTTAGTAATTACTCAAAAGTTTTAAAAAGAAATTGAAATGTATTAAATTTAAAAGTAAAGATATTTTTTTATTGATTAAAGCCCTAATTCATGGTCATTTTTAATTCTTTATCTTGACCACTAGTCTGCTAATATCTTTCAAAAGCAATGAATTTTTAATTTTTTTTAACAAATACAAAGAGAACTCCTTTCTCCTTCATAGCAGCAAGTTCAAAGTTCAAATTACAGGTTAGTCATCCTTTTTGTCTTCCACGTAGAAAACTTTATTCTTTTCGACTCAAGTTAGTTGTGCTTCTAAGTAGCATATAATAGATTGTTTTTGCTAGTTTTTTGTAGGGATGGAGCGCGCGCACACACACACATATATATACATACACATACATACATACATACATATTTATAGTTTTCTTTAATTTTTATGCCCTTTTACTTGTTTACTGTATTTATATTATCTTTTAAAATATTAAAAATTAAATATTTATGGGCTTACGCCCTGTGCTTCGGGGCTTACACCTCTATGAGATATATGTAAAAAGCATCGTTTTACCCGGCGCTTTTTGAAACACTGATTGTGACAAGTTAGATGTGTTTTCCTGATCCAAGACCACATAAATATGATGACTGATTTGCCCTATAAAAAGAATAGTGGTATGCTTTTAACAACTAGGGATGAGTGTTCTAGTGAAGAAAATGAGGGCAGCTTTTTAGGGATGTGTGTTTTGAGGAAAAATGGGAAATCCGGTAAAATTCAAATGATATAAGCAAAAAAAACAAACATGATTTGGCATGAAAGAAAACATTTTCTGAAAAATGTGTCTAGAAAATGAATTATTTTCTAAATAAATATTTTAAGAAACATACTTTTTAGTGTTTGGTTAGGTCATTTTTTTTAATAGAGATTGATATTCATATTAGCAATTGAATAGTATTTTATTTAATTTTTTGAGTAATAAGATTTAATAATATGTCTAACTATAACTAGGTGGACCAATGATATGAAGCAATACGAATTGTAATATTTGGGAACGAGAATAACTTTCATCCAAAAGTAAAAAAAGGTTAACTTTCACCTTTTGACGGAAAATATTCTTCTTGAAAAATGACCTAACTTTTTTGGATTTTACTTAATATTACTCCATTCCCATAGTTCTCAGCATGCCGTAGTTTTCATTTAAAGTACATTTCTCTATAGAAATAGTCGTAACGTGCATGTCTTCTTCCTTTTTCACCATTTCGGCGTCTTTCTTTGGGTGTGTTTGATACGAAAGAAAATATTTTTCGAAAAATATTTTTTAATTTTTCATATTTGGTTGGCTTAAAAATTTTGAATTTTTTTTTTCTTATGAACTTATTCTCCTCCAATTGGAGGAAAATATTTTCCTTATCAAAAGCAGGGAAAATATTTTTCAAAACTCCTTCTCAACCTTCCCACCCTCACCAACCCACTCCATACCCACCCACCTAACCCCACCCCACCCCGTCTCTCCAAAAGGCTTTTTTTTCGTTACCACCCACACTACGACCCCTGCCCCCCTCCACAAACATTTTTTTTATAATCTCAAATTTCTATTTTTTCGTTTTTCTGCACCACCCCCCACCCCTCACTGTCCCCATCTGTAACGACCCGGCCGGTCGTTCTGTGAGAATTGCCCTGTTTCTCCTGTTTCAGCCTTATCATGTGTTAATTAACCTAATTATGATGTGTTGGGTCAGTCGGTTCGGGTTCAGAGTGGTCGTGGTGAGAAATGAGACACTTAGTCTCTTAAGTTGGCCTTATGGTTAGAAAAGTCAACCGGAAGTTTACTATTTAGTAAACGACCTCGGAATGCGGATTTTATGGCTCAGATACTTTCGTTAGGTGATTTGGGACTTAGGAGTGTGTTCGAAATGTGATTTTGATGTCCGATGTAGAATTAGGCTTGAATAAACGAAAGCTAGTTTTTGGCCATTTTCGGTCGGCAGTGGAAAATAGGTTGTCGGGGTTGGAATGGAGTTCCGAAAGTTTGAGCATATTCGTAACATCATTTTGGATATGTGTGCAAATTTTCAGGTCAATCGGATGTATTTTTGATGGTTTCGACATCCTTGGTGAAATTTAGAAATTCCAAAGTTCATAGGCTTGAATTTGATGTGATTTTGGTGTTTCTGCATTATTTTTGGTGTTTCGAGGGCCCGACTAAGTTTGAATAAGGTTAGGGGACGTGTTGGTATATTTGGTTGGGGCCCCGAGGGGGCTCAAGATTGATTTCGGATGGTTAACGGAGGTTTGGACTTAGGAATTTGCAGCAAACCTACTGCTGGTGCCATTTTACTAGTGTGGGCGCACTTGCGGATGGGGAGCCGCAGGTGCGATGGTCCTTGCGCAGGTGCGGAAGAGGGGGACCTAGCCAAGGAGCGCAGGTGCAGACGCCTGGTCGCGCCTGCGAGCCCGCAGGTGCGAGAAGAGGGCCGCAGTTGCAGAAGTCCGGACTTAAGTCATTTTCGCAGGTGCGCACCTGGGACCGCTGGTGCGGGTCCGCAGGACAGAGAGTATAAAAGGGTGCCTTCGCGAAATTTCACCCATTTTTCTCCATTTGTGGACGGGTTTGGAGATTTGAGCAGTGTATTTCATAGAAAATTGAAGGTTATCGATTGGGTAAGTTATCTGGACCTCGTCTCTTGTGTTTGTGATGATTTTTCTACTGTTAGTCATGAAATGGATAGGAATTTAGGGAGGAAAATGGGTAATAGGGCTTGTGATTAAGAGACTTTAAAATGGGAATTTGAGGGGTCATTGGGACTCCGATTTCAGTGTTCTTGGTATGTATAGAATCGTGGGAGGATGAGGATTCTCGTGGTACAAAATTTTATCGAATTTCGAGATGTGGGCCCGGGGCCGGATTTGGAAAATTTCGGGAATTGTGCCTAATTTTGATAGTTTTCGATTGGGGTTCGTTTTCCTAGCATATTTTGATGTTATTAACCTGTTTCTGATAGACTCGGAGCATTTGGGAGCCGATTCGAGGGGCACAAGCACCGCAGAGTAGTTTTTGGGCTGTTTTGAGGTAAGTAACAATTGTAACTCTAAACATGAGGGTATGAAACCCAGTATTTTATATTATTTTGGTACATGAGGTGACACACATGCTAGGTGACGAGCGTGTGGGCGTGCACCGATAGGGATTGTGACTTGGTCCGTCCCGTAGCGACTATTAAACTGCGTATTCGATTTGAAACCTTACTACATCCTGTATTTTAGAAATTTATACTTGTTTATGGGCTGTGAGCCACGTTTGGGGCCTTCTGCCGACCTGTTTAGACCCTCAGAGGTACTTTTACACTATTCTCACACTATCCTGATAGAACAATTGTGAACTCAGTCATGTTTTCTACTTGTTGTTATTTTCACTGTTATCACACTATTTTGAAACTCTGAGAGGTATTTTGGGGCTGAGTCCCGTGAGTTGAGATAAGTTGCCCGAGTGGCTTGTGAGGATGACTAAGTGAGGCCGAGAGCCGAGTATGTGAGGATAGTTATGGATCGGGCTACACGCCACAACAATATATATGTTATATATTACATATGGATCGGGCTGCACGCCGCAACAATATATAATATATATGAATCGGGCTGCACACCGCATCAATATATATATTGGATCGGGCTGAACGCTGCAGCAATATAGCGCTTGGGCTGTAGGAGCCCCTCTGGAGTCTGTACACCCCAGTGGGCGCAGTCGACTATTATATGGATCGGGCTGCACGCCGCAACGTATGTTATATAGATCGGGCTGCACGTCGCGGCAATATATATTTATATATATATGTATTGGATCGGGCGGCCCGCCGCAGCAGTTGTGTGTATTCATGGTACCTGTTGAGTGAGAGTGTTGAGTGTGACCCTGGACTGTGCTAGTGGAGTTACGAGTGACTGAGAGATCCTATTCATGAGTGATATTGTGCCCGAGAGGCTATAAATTGTGAGATTATTGCTTTTCACTCATTTTTCATTGAGTTTCCTTAATAAACTCCGATTTAATGTTTTATGCAAGTTTAAATGGGGGGAAATTGGAGTTTCAAAGTATTTGAAAAAAATGTAGACTTTTGATTTACTCTATCTGTGTTCACTGACACCTGTTTTTATGAAATTATTATTTTAAATGCTCGTCATTACGCTCAAGTTTTTAGTTACTTTGGTTACTTACTGAGTTGACGTACTCACATTACTCCCTGCACCTCTGTGTGCAGATCCAGGTACCAGACCATCTCGCTAGTTGATTTTCGGACGTGCTTGGAGTTTGTTCGAGGATCGAGGTAGCTGCTCAGTATCCCCAGATCACCTCCTTTCCTTTCCTCAGTTCATAGTTTTGTCTTTCATACTTCAGACTTTTGTAGTAGCAAGGTCACTTTATTATACATTGTATTTATAGTCCTAGATGCTCATGACAGTTGACTCCAGAGGTCTGGGTCGGTATTAGATTTTGATCGTTTGGGTTATTATTTTCTTGTTGAACTTGTCTTAAAAAGGAAATCTTTATCGGAATATAAGGATATATGTGTTGTAAATGAAAAAAAATGTTGATTCCATTATGATAGAGGGCTAGCCTAGTTACGATAGGCGCCATTACGACCCTTGTTAATTTGGGGTCGTGACATGTTGGTATCAGAGCACTAGGTTACATAGGACTCAACAGTCATGAGCAGGTTTAGTAGAGTCTTGCGGATCGGTACAGAGGCATCTGTACTTATCTTCGAGAGGCTACAACCCTTAGGAAAAATCTCACATTCTTGAATTCTTGTCGTGTGAATCCATTTTATTCATCCAAAAGCGTAATTCTTTGAATTCCTTTCATGTATTCGAATGCGCACGTGAGCGCTTGGTATCAGTTGTGCATCGGCGGCTTGTGACTTCCATGGATGAGATGTGATTTTTAGCATGTTGATAATGGGCCAGTCGGGAGGACTTGAGGCCGGATTTTGTCTGTGGCTTGAGTGTTGAGATTTCATTTGTGTGAGCACATGTGTTTGGGGGACTTATATGTCCGTTTGTGCCCTTATTAATGGGACTTTGTGACTAGATGACTACATGGTGAGTGTGATCTGATGGTTAGGTGTGTTCAGGTTGTTTGATTGTGACAAAATGAATTGGCGGGATATGTAGCAAGAACCATTGAGTATTTGAATTCTGTCTGGAGCTGGCATATTGCCTCGAGTTGTGAGTGTATTGGAGGACCTCTCGTGTTGTTTAGATGTGGAGTGAAGTGGATCCTTCTGTTGTGTTATGAGTTCCTGGTGATGTCTTTTTGGGCCGACCAATGCCCCAACAACGTTCATGTATTTGATTGACGGTGTAATCAGTCGTGTTATAACTCCTTTGTTATTGTGTTCATTGATGGAATCCTAGCGTACTCACGTAGCCAGGGGTAGCATACTCAGCATTTGAGGATGGTATTATAAGGATTTAGGGAGGAGAAGATTTGTGCGAAGTTCTCCAAGTGTGAATTTTGGCTTAGTTCAGTAGCATTCTTGGGGCATGTGATGTCCAGTGAGGGTATGCAGGTGGTCGAACGAGTGTGAGTAAAGCTTCCAGAAGCTCAAGATTTCCTTGACCACAGCTCCAGTGGTAGTTCCGCCATCAGCTTCAGGTTCTTATACCGTGTAACTTGATGCCTCGAGGATAGGCATTGGTTGTATTTTAATGCAGGAAGGTATAGTGATTGCATGATAGCTATGATTTTTGGAAGTGTATAGAGAGATATCATTTTGAGGTTAAGCAGGCCGGGGTATCTCCTGCGGGTTGTCCTAAGGTGTGTGACCCTTATGTTGATATGTGGTAAGTTCTCTTCTACCAGTAAATGATGTATGTTGTAATTTGAGTTTAGATCGCTTGTGGGAGTTGGCATGACCATTACAATGGTGGATGCGAGATTTGCATACGATTTGAGGGTTAGATGGTTTGGGTCATATGAGCTTATGAAGGATTTACTTGAATCTCACCACAGTATGGTGACAGTGATAGCGTATGGGCATTGTGAGTTATTGTTTGTCTGGATATTTGGTTTTGAGCCAAGTCGGGGAGTCCGCTAATGATAAGTTGATTACACGATTATGTGTTGTATTAGTTTCGGTTCGAGGTATATTGGTGAATCAGTTATGACCTGCAGAGGTGGAGTCTGGGAATGACTCGAGTAATGGAAATTCTTCGATACAGGTTGTAATATACTCTACGGGTGATCACGCTCAACTATGTCTTATAAAAAGACTAAACAGACGCTGCAAATATAATCTGGGGTATTAAGCCCAAAGTCGATCCCACAGAGAATTGAACGTAT
>MDKI01189907.1:0-14342 GCA_005239505.1 Nicotiana paniculata
TATATATATATATATATATATATATATATATATGTTATGAGTAGGTCGAGGAGCTGTTCCGATCACCGTATATTCATCAGTGGAGGCTTGTAGACATATTCTGTCAGTTAGTGCAGTATGTTGGGCTTGCAGGCCTTGTAGGTATATTTGGTTTGTTTGTCAGCTGTAGTAGTTATGTAGGCCTTGTCGGCCCATCTTTATGTTGACATTTAGTCAGAGTTACTTTTATTCATTTTTATATTTTGCATTGCAACATTATCGTGCAATGTGACCATGGACAAAATATGACATCACAAGTTCAAAGTTCCTTCGTCCCAAGTTGGTACGCAAGGATAGGTGAGGCATAGGTGCCGGTCTCGCCCCCCAGGTTCGGGGTGTGATAAAAGTTGTATTAGAGCAGTTATGTCCTAGGGAACCTACAAGCTGTGTCTAGTAGAATCTTGTTTATAGGTGTGTCGTGCACCACACTTATAAGCAGGAGGCTACAGGGCATTTATGACTGTCACTCTTTCTTCTTACTCTAGATCGTGTGGTAAAGCTCAGTTGTAGGAACTCAATTTCCTAAATTTTATCTTATTCATAATATGGCGATGCCTACACCCATAAAGACGATTGGTAAGAGATATAGTTGTGGAAGAGCTGATTTAGAAGAACTCAAATTTTGCATTATGCTTATGATGGATAAATATGAAGTATTCAGCATACCATGTGTATACTAAGTTGTGTAAGCTTCTTGATATGGATTCCTAAGGCAAGAGTGCCTATCCACTTTTGCGATAAAAAGGAAAAAGAGAATCGAAAAGTAGACATAAGTTCCAACAAGTAAAAGAAGCAAGGTGAAAAAGGGTACGAGGTACCCATTTAATGAAGATTATCGGTACTTTCAACTCAGGAGGGAGATATAAGCATTTTGAGTTTCTTTCAATAGTAATAGAGGTAAGTACAAGGCCGCTCCCATCTCATTTATGGCCTATGAGGGCTAATAAAAGAAGTATAAGAGAGGGACGGATATCAGGATCCGACTGGGGTTGGAGTGACCCAAAATGGTGGATAGACGGTTTGCGTTAATTGACATTTCCGAAGGTTATTACAAAGGTTCTAATAGATCTCCTTGTGAGATACCTGGATGGTGCACTCTAAAATGGTACACCTAGATATGAGTACTACAAAGACGTGCACTAGAATCCTAGAAAGGGTAAATATTACCTTAGTGTGGCACCCGTCCCTAGTAGAGAAAGAATGTTTGGAAATTCGAAGAGCCAATGGATGGAGCAAGGGGAACTAAAACGAAAAAGAATGTTTCGTTCGAATTTTTAGAATAAAGTGATAGACAGCAATATTAGCAGGGAGGTACGAAGAGGGATAATGAAGAATTATGAGTGAGATGTGATACATGGATGGAAACAGTAGATTGTTACAGAATCTATAGTCTAATGAAGAAAGATACAGGAGGTGATGGGACTTAAGACAACAAGAGAGTCTAGGACATATAGTCACATCCTCATTTCGAAAAGTAGTTCGCGACTCTAATGTGATTAACAGAAGGAAAAGTTAGACCTCAGAGTAATAGAAACCAATATGGATTGGTGAACTAGATAAACTAAACATAAATTAGGGACGGGGTGATTTGATAATAGTTGGCATCATGAAAATTTCAGATTTCGTTCCGGCGATAGTAGAATGGACAACAGAAGAAGATTCATGAGAAATTCAGAAAATGGTCATTCAGGAAAACGCTTCCCTAAAGCAAGCAATGTGAGCAAAGTTAAGCTTAAGGGACTGTATGTACTAGTTACATTAAGTGTCACCCTCGCGAGTTAGGAATTTTGTTATTCTTGGTACAGAAAGGTTATTGCAAGGCGAGTAAGTGTCATCGACGATGTGAAAAGACGCCAGAGATGAAAAGGTAAAACATATATACGTAGATCATCATAGCACTAAATCTTAGTACCCCCCTAAAGGGGGAATATGGAGTAATGTGGCATTAAGATAGAATTAAGTTGTTCTAGTAACTATGGAATGGTAAAGGAAGAGTGCGATAAAAATGAGAAAGGAACGAGATTTCACTTATCCGAATCCTACATATATGCTATGATTCCAGAATGTTATGTAAGCACGACTTAGAAAAAGGAAGTACGGGTTCCTGCCTGGAATGCTATTGATAAATAAGAATCCAATGCAGAATGTAAGTTAGACAAAGGAAATAACCCAAGAGAGATTACGCGAAATATGGATATGAGAACGGGCCGAAGAGTAGTTAGTAGTTGATTTAGGAAGAGCCTAGTCATGACTAAAAAAGAAGTCACAGACAAACCAGCAGATCATACAACAGAAATGTAGTAAACCCTAACATGGAGAATTCAGCCTCGCAGTAATGTCATTACAATACTTGAGATATATTCAATTAGGAGTCAGGATAGTTAAAGGTACCGTATGAGTATTACGGGGATAAAAGCAAGTGCCGTTGGGAAGACAGTCAAAATATCAATTCAGAAGAAACTTTAATAGCACAAGGACATGGAGGCAAGCAACTATGGATGATTATAGGTAAGGAAGGATATCAAAAAGGGTCTGTAATAAGCTCACAACTTTACGAGAGTCAAAGGTTCTCCCTAAGTACTACAACGAAAGGCTAGCTGAGGAAATAAGGAATAAGGCTTCAACCTAAGCACAATGACCTAAAGAGGAAACGGTCATGTAACAACAGTCTCACTACAACATTGTAAGCACTCCAAAGGAGAGTTCCATCTACAGTGGTTAATGAACGGGAAGTAAAATTAAAAGTAATATTCGAGATCATATAAGTTGCACGAAAACGCTGGCATGCGTGAGCACTAAGATAAGCTAAGTATGGACACAACAAGGGGACAGAAGGACCAGGAAAAGTAATAGCATATGTTGAAAGAAAGCTAAGATGGAACGAAAGAAATTATCCGATCAATGACCCAGATTTGGTTACATTATGAACGCACTTAAGGGTTCAGAGTTTTATACATGCATCATATACAGCCGTAGAATATTCTGGTATACATTAAAAGAAAGAATTGGGCCTAGGACTTAGACAAAAGATTAAATTGTTAAAGGTTTATGTTATCCATATTCCTCAGCGCCCATGAAAGGATAAACATAATAACTAATACCATGAGCCGCAGATCGGAAGATATCTTAAGCCTACATAAAGGTTGATCAGAAGGAAGAGGAAACTAAAGAGTTATACCAACTAAGTAAATCAGGAGTCTGATTATTGGACCCAGAAAATTATAGAAATCGTGAGTGAGAACATTACAGGATCACCCATAATATCACAAGTACAAGAGATAGTACAACAACCACATTCTATAAAGACTCTATCATAAAGCCAGTTAGAAGAGTACCAGCCTCATAAGAAAGTCAATATGAAGCTCTCACTGAATCATGTAAAGAGGTGCAAGTATTATAATAAAAGTTCAAGTTGTGAATGTGAATCACACCTATGTGGAAGGGAGGTCATAAAAGAGATAGAATATGTGATGTGGGATTTTAAGGTAAAGGTTAACAACCTACGAGATACTCCATCAGAAGGTTGTGAATAGTCTGTACTGCGAATAGAAGGCTAGAAGCGCGGGGATTTGGTATCCAGGAATGATAGCGGCATCGTCAGTGGAATATCTTCTAGTCGATGATTTCTATGTATCGAGAGGTCCAGTTAAGAGAGTAAACAAGAGTTCGAGACGATGAAATGTCTCACTTGATATTTCAGAATAATACAAGGAAATCTATGGTGAAGCAATATTGCGAGCAGTATAAATGGATATATGTAGGTCGCAAGCTAAAGTATGATAGAGCGACAAGGTTTTAGGAAGACAAGAGTAAGAACAAGAAAGGGTGAGTGAGAAGGTGACGAGAATGGATAGGTCATTAGTATTAGACCCATGAAAACAAGAAATCTAATGATTTCTCTAAGTTATAGAAAGTTCAGTATAGCCTAAATGAACTCAAAGGAGTCTAAGACTAATAATATCTAGAAAAAATGGAATGCTTTCTTGATAGTGGAATGATGGTATGATTGTGATAGATAAAGGATGACGTTCGGGCATTCGACTGAGTAATGATTTGAAGAGGATTTCATAGATTGTACAAAATTAAAAACGTAAGGTGAATCACATTGGGATGCTATAAAACACGATTATTGAAGTACAGTATCGCCCCTAAGTGGATCAGGAAAGTCACTTCAAATATTCCTCGATACAACATAAGCCCTAGTGGAAATGTATTACGTAAGAAGTTTCAAGTTATCAATGGAAGATAGTAAATCAACATTTAAGTGAATCGACAATGGATGGATAAAAGATACAAAGTATGAGATGAGATTAGACCATCATTCTTATGATGTGCAGTGAGAAAGAAGCGTTAAAAGATTTAGCTTATGCCTATAGGATAAGCAACAAGAGTAACCTAGAGTTTTGTTGCAGACCTCAGTAACAATAAATTGAAGTAAGAATTATGCTATAACATGGCCTACCTAGATGCAGTAAAGCCATACGAATGGATAAGCAGATCAATGAAATAAGGTATAACAATATTTGTAAGTTCGACAAGGTACCGAGCGAAGAACATCAGTATACCTACAGATGCCCAGAGGGATATTTTATCAAGATCTGTATCTGTTTGCAAAGTGAAGACTAGAGATTGGCTAATATATGGAGGAAAGAGGAAAGAAGAGTCGTATAGTAATGCGTACAAAGAAAAAGTCATACAGGCTGCATGACAAAAAAGGGCAAGATTACGAGATTGGAAGAATTCTTACCACAGACCATGGCGTGATAAAGAGGACTAAAGGGGGAATGCCCTGGCCTTTGGATTTATTCACAGAACAATTACCTAGATGGCAAGGAGAGTAATAAAGTATTCGGAAGACATAGGCTATGAAAATGATAAGTGCACCAGTCAACATTCGAGGACGAATGTTCCAAAGGGGGGGAATGATGTTACACCCCATATTTTCGTACGTGAAAGTACACCATAAGTAAATTGATGAAAGCTCGAAAATGAGATATTACATCCCGTATTTTTTTTTCGTACGTGAAAGTTTCGTCGTAAGTTAATCAACCTAAGTTCGGGATTGGGATTATTTTGAGGTTACAAGTATTATGCTATTTCAAACAAGCGATAAGTAAATTCGTAAAGGTGAGAGGGTAAGCAAATCAAAGAAAAACAGTTTCGTCGAAGTTTGATAAATTGGGATAAAATACGGCCCGAGTTATCATACTCGGTATTTATGGACTAGTACCATACAAGGTACCACATGACCATAATAAGTAAGGTCTGCAAAGTGTATTAAAAGTAAGTGGTATTTTAAGTAATTTGAGATAAAACCTAATTATGTGAAAAATTGGATAATTATTGGTTAATGGGGCGTTAACGAATTTATTAAAAGATTAAGTTGTTAATTGTTGGATAAAAATGAGCCAAAAACGTGTCCGCATTACAAAATTTAACTAATTGACTCTTAAGTCATGAAATTTGGTGTCACAATTAGAAGAATTTGTGGCTTAGCCATTAGGAAAGTGGGACCTACCAAGCAAGACATTGAAATAACTAATGTGAGCATCACATTGAACTCATTCAAGTAGTCTTCAAAAAATTCATTTTTTGAGCTCCAAGTCTCTGGACGTGAACATCATATTCAATAAATAACGTGAGCTTCATATTCAATAGCTTCTGAGAATTCATTTTGAACTCCTGGACATGAGATCCATTTAAAAAAATTCAGTAACATGAGCTTTTATGGATCTTCAAGAATTCAAAAACGTGAGATTTCATAAAAAGTTATACTACGTAATAGTAACGGGATTTTGCAATTCTAAGGGAGTACGGCTAAGATTTTCCTTCATTTTAGCATGATCTTGTAATTTACACAAATTTGATAACGAGGTATAAAGAAAAATTCATATCCCAGAATTTATGTATATTTTTCTAGTTTTGTAAGTTACAATATTCTCCTTATCAGGACTTCATATTCAAATGAATATTGTCTTCTTCCAGTCAAGAGAGAAGAGAGCCTATATATACAGTATTACATTATTTCCATTACCATCGAGCTATAATCGATGGGTAGGCCCCTATTGGGCAACCTCTGATCAGATGGTAAGTTATATATCGAGCCTATTATGGCCGAGCGCCTATGAGCGAGTCCAGTTGGTCGAGACATAGAGACTAGAATGGTCGAGCGCCTATGAGCGAGCCTACTATGGCAGAGTAGATATATATATATACCGAGCCTTATAGAGCCGGACAACTATTTTACGTACTATATCGAGAGAGTTGAGTCAGTATCAGCAAGTAAGCATATCTTCAGGTTATCTTTGACTTTAGGTTACTTTCAGTTGTTATATTATCATTTCAGTTCAGCTTTCAATATATTACCCAACATACTAGGTACATTATTTCGTACTGACGTCCCTTTTCTGGGGGTGCTGCATTTCATGCATGCAGGTTCAGACAGACAGACAGGTAGACCTCCTCAATAAGTGTTGTCAGAGTTCAGCTTGAACCGTAAGCTCCATGCCTTTCGGAGTTGTCGGGTCTAGAACCTTATGTACATCTTGTATATATATATATATATATATATGTATGTATGTTATGATTAGGTCGAGGAGCTGTTTCGATCAAAGTATATCCATCAGTGATGGCTTGTAGACATATCCTGTCAGTTAGTGCAGTATGTTGGGCTTGCAGGCCTTGTAGGTATATTTGGTTGGTTTGTCAACGGTAGTAGTTATGACGGCCTTGTTGGCCCAGCTTTATGTTGATATTTAGTCAGACTTAGTTTTATTAAGTTTTATAATTTGCATCTCACATTATCATGCAATGTGGCCCATGGCCAAAGTATGATATCACATGTTCAGAGTTCCTTAGTCGCAAGTTGGTACGCAAGGATAGGTGAGACACCAGGTGCCGGTCTCGCCCCCCAGGTTTGGAGCGTGACATAAAGTGGGAAAGGGAAAAGGTATGCAAGTACTTAATGGATAAATAAAGTCATTCTTAAAGACTAATTCACAGAATTAGGTTCGTTATAGTAAGAGCCTAAAAATATCCCCAGCAGAGTCGCCATGTTGTTCGCCCCCTTTTCCTCGCGAAATCGGGTTTCGACATTTTTTGGGACAACTCCTCTTTTTGGGATGGGCTTAAGGAATCGGAAGAGTCTCCACCTAATAGATTAAGGTATGTTAGGGAACCTAGAGCAATTAACTCATATAACCAGCTTACATCACCAGAGATCGGGTAAGGTCTAAACTTACATTGAGGAGAAGGTGTTAGGAACCCCTGGAGGTCCACAATGGTGGGCCCCATACGAACTTAAATTAAGAGAATTAGACTAAAAAGGGAAAACAATGTGGACAAATACCATATTCAATTTATTTTAAATAGGAGTATGGGGGGGAGGGTCCTAAGTTTTTTAGCCTATAGGATCATTCCATGCAATAATTTGTAACTCCCTCAAGTCGGGGTGTTACTCATAGAATTAGAGCACGGACTATCATCTCCTTACTACCCCATTACTATCTTTAAGTTGTTACCTAAGCGTTCTAGTAGATTCTAGCTTGTTTTTATGAGTGCACTACCCGTCCCTTGCCTATGGCCCTGGAGGTATTAGGACCTCTATTTGAGATAGTTCTAGACCAACCTATGTTACTTAAAAATGTTAAATCTAGGCGACAAACAAAAACAAATAGGACTTTCAGATAAAGAACAAGTATGGGCTCACATTGCCCTCCACACATAGAAACAAAAGCACGCAATTGAATCATCAAACTTTATTAACTTTGGGATCCTATAGGCAGGATATCTATGTGAGAAAACAGAGTGCAAAGACAATTTTGTTAAGGAGAGCATTAAGACCTATTTGTTTGCCTACTGATTTTATTCAGCATGAATCTGGGCACTTCAGGTAGTAATATGTCACAATTATATACCAGAATCATTATTAAGTCCTAACGATATATTGCCTAAGTGATTGGCAATAGCGATTGAATTCAGAATCGATCGACAGAATCCTACATGCATGATTTCTACAAGCTTGTTGATTATAGACCTATAGACATGATTTCTAGGTGTAGCACTGATTTTAACTTATAAAGATAGGTTTTATTCCTTTTTCAATCCTATAGGCATGCTTTCTAATTGCTGAATTGACTTAAACCTTATAGGCATGATTTCTAAATGCTGAATCGACTTAAACCTTATAGGCATGATTTCTAAATGCTGAATTGACTTAAACCTTATAAGCATGATTTCTAAATGCTGAATTGACTTAAACCTTATAGGCATGATTTCTATTGCTGGATTGATTTAAACCCTATAGGCAGGATCTCTAAGTTTAAAACTGATTTTTAGTCCTATAAGCATGATATCTATTAACTGTATATGGGCAGAATTTAAACAGATTGCCAGGAAAGATAATTATCTCAAACAAAAAAGTCCTATAGGCATGACTGCTAATGCACATTTATTGAAAACATGTATAGATCCTATGAACAGGATTTCTAATGTACAGAATTAAACGGAAGTCCTATAAGCGGGATCTCTAGTATGCAAATGTAAAACACATAATCAAAATGATTATGAAAGTCCTATAGGCTTCTAAACACAGTATAGTACTCACACAGCTTAATCAGCGTAATTAAATCCTATAGGCAGGATTTCTACCCAATTAACAAACGATATAAGAACCCCCCCCCAGCTTTACTAAATATCTCCAAATCTGTTATTACATAGTTATTATAGACCAAATAGCTGAATGGATTACATAATGGTAATAGTTACACTATAGGGAGCCTTCATAGCTTAAATAAACCTAGGAACCATGCCTTCCACCATAACAATAGCTCAGTGATTCCTCCACAATCCATTGGAAATAGGTTTCCAGTGTGTCAAAGTTCACAAGGGCCTCAGGGACCCCGTGCAATGCTCACACCAGAATCACACATTCAGAAAGAAATTCATAAGAGATTGGAAAACCAGCCCTCAGTGTGTCAGAGTTCAGAGGAGTCTCATGTGGACCCTAGGTAGTGCTCACACTGGGGTGGATGAGAACCTAAGGGACTAGTAGTGGGATTTTAAAATTAGTACATAAAAGGGAGAAGGGGCAGGTTTTAAAACAGTTGGAATTCAGAAGAAACATGATTCAGAATATAGAATTGCAGGCAGAACTGCACTAAGAAGACAAACAAAATTCATGCTCAAACACATAGCTCAAATAAATTGAAGTCTAGTGACGTTAAATATTTAGACAAGTACTTATCACGAAAGCAATTAGGTAAAATAATTGATTTGTCCAAATACATGAAATAAACAGACAGGGTAAGGGACTTAAGCAACAATTGACTGATTACATGTTCATAGTGTGCAAATTTCAGAATATGTATAGAATTAACAAACAGTGCATGAAACAAATTGAACCTTAGACTAACCTATCAGAGGATTCATATTATTCGAAATAATTTAGTCTTAACTTAACAGTGTTATTAAATGAGATCATATAATCACGTGAAAGACAGAATTGATACAGGCTAGTCAAGCAAAGTGTAAATAAAGAAATTACAAAGGTTAGGGCATACCAGTTGAGAAGAAAGCAAGTAAATGTGCAATAGCAGTTAAGTACCAGAGTAATTTGGCCTTGGCTTTCAGCTGGCCAAAACAAGAGATGCTTAGCACAGAAATCAGAACAAAAGAGAATAAGAGAGAGCTTAAGTTTTAGTGAGAGTATGAGAGTTCGAATCTATCTAAGGGGAGAGGGAGAAATGGTTTAAATAACACTGAATTAAGCAGAAAAATAAGGTAATAATTCAATCATACATAATTAAGGAATGAAAATAATTCCATAATCAATATAAAGTCGGCTTCATCAATTAACAGAACATAACAACATATAATCAAGCAAGTATTACTTAAATTAGGGAAGGTATTATACAGAATCAATCAATATTCAAAATACTGGATCAAATAAAGTAAGGGAATAATGAGAACATGTAAATCGAACCAAAAAGGAAATATCAGTACCATACCAGAAAAGGAAGGACTTAAATCTCAGTAAAGATTTCAAAAGCCTAATTTTGGAGTAAAATTAATCAACAATTAGCGGCGAGAATCATATAGAAAGATAAACAGAAACATTAAAGGAAAAATAATTAAATAATCGAAAATCCTAAATTAATGTAAGTGAAAAAATAGGCAAAAATACAAAAGAGATATAATATAAGACATATAGACGAAAATAATTAAAGTTTGAACCGTATTTTGGTTTGATTTTGAAGAATCAAAACCCTAATTTTTAGGGTAAGTAAAATCGGTCAAAAATAATAAAGGAAAACCGTAATAGATACACATAGATGAAACATTAAGGGGTTGGAACAGATTTGTTTCGTCTTTGAAAATAAGAAGCCCTAAATTCTAGGGTAAGTAAAATCAGTCACATATATAATAAAGAAACTATAAAACATATAGATAGAGATACTGAAACATTAAAGGGAAAATACTAAAACAAAAATAAAAATTATTTTAGATTGTGAAAGATCTGAACCCTAGTTTTAGGGTAAGTAAAAAATTTCAACCAAAAATAGACAGATTGTGATTGACAGAGCAAATATAGACGGAGAATAACATAAAAAAAAATAGAAGTTGAACCAAATATGGTTCGAATCAAAATCTGAAACCCTAACTGAAAGATACAAAAAAATATTCGTACTCACAGAGGTTAGGATAAATATAGAAGGAAACAACCAAAATATAAGAGATTTTGAACTAGATCTGGTTCGAATCTCTTGAGATCCACTTGACATTCGAGTCAAGCCCGTCAAGTAACACCTCAGATGAGTAGCAGGTAAAGAAGTAGGACTAGATATGGCAAGGAATCAAGAAATGATTCCATTCTAGGTAGGAGTCACAACGAAATGAGTGACGACGGATTAGGGTTTGAGAAGGTGAGGAGTGAGGAGATGAGAGGATTTGATGACGGCAGGTGGGGGAAAATGATCTAGGGTTAGGGGTGTTTGGTATAATATTTCAAAGGGTTGGGCGATTGGGAACCGTTGATATTCTGAGATCAACGGCTAGGTATATTTCAAAGGCCACTTTTTCTGTATAAATAAGGTAATTATGCATATATGTCGCTATTATTGTGGAACATTGCAATTATAGCCTAAATATGCAAATATAATTATACATAAAATGTTTAAAGATTAATATGAACATAAATGATAAAAATTAAATAATAAATCATTATAAAATTATTTTTGATGAAACTAATAATTATTTATATAATAGAAATGTAGTAATAAATTGATTAAAATCTTTTGAAAATTATGAGAAAATACATGTTTATGCTCATGTACTATTTTGAAAGTATATATGTACATATGTACAAAATATATATGAAAACAAATTAGGTCTCAACACCGATCGATTAAAAAGTGATTGTGTCTAATTTTGCTTTCTCAAGTCTAAATGAGTAGTAATAAGTGTATTTGATTATGAGCCCAAGTTGGATTATCATTATCTCTAGTCCAAATTTGTTAATTAAACTAATCAATCCCTCAACTAGTTTAATTTCTTGTTAGCCAAGTTTTCCTATACTTAGTTCCTATTTTTTAAGAAAGAACAAGGTCAAATAGGCACAAATCAATATTTGGAACCATTAATTTCAACTTTAAAGCATAAACATGGTTGAATAACACTTAACCCAATCATAAATAAGCATAATACTAATAACCCATAAGATTCACACACTAGGAGTGGATACAACCCTAGATACAAATCTAGCTACTCATAATTAAAGAAATGAAAATATAAAAATAAGATGAAATTAAAGACATTAAACTAAAAATAAAAGAAAAATTAGAAGATCTTCTCTAATTGTAGCTCAAACTTGCTCAAAATAGGTAAAAGTAACTAACTCAAACTGCTACAGTGGAAAGATTCCCTAAAAAGCTATACATTTCTATTTGTAGGACTCCCGAATCTCTGACAAAAATAAGCTATAAGCTTGAATTTAGGTGACAAAAAGAGAACATGTTGTTGATCACGAGGTCGATGGGAATCAACATGAATTGGTAAACTTGCAATTTTTCTTTTGTCTGGCAACTCCATATTGTAGTCAATATCTTCAATGACAAATATGGACTTATTTCTTGTCCTCAACAACAATTTTTTTTTAAATCTGAGTCTCTCTTTACATTGGCCAACTCTAAATCAAAAATATCAAACTTTAAACAATTAGCCATTGCTGCAATCAAACTAGATTTTCCTGTCCTTGGAGGTCCATACAATAAGTACCATCTTTTTCAAACTTTTCCTACTTTCTTGTAGAATTCCTTTCTTCTTAGAAACCTGTCAAGATCCTCAATTGTATCCTTCTTCAGCCCTGCATTATATACAAGTGACAAATTTATTTAAGTTTTAGTAACCCACTCAAGTTTAAATGGTTTAAACAGAGAGGGAGAGAAAGAGAGAGACAGAGAGAGAGACTTATACCAATTCATGCCAAGAAAGGAAGTTCTCCTACCTACCTTATTGATTAACTAGCTATACCTCTAGGATGATTAACCCTTCCTCCGACGAATTTTCCAGAATAGACAAAGCAAGATAATAAAAATTACAATGATTATTCACAACTCCTTCACGCTAGATCTTGTGAGATTCAGACTCGCCTTCAACTTTGCCTTAAATTGTTTAGAAAGTCTAAAGGGGTGTTGAGAACACTTGGGATAACTAACATTGGTGATACCTTAAAAATGAATGGGAAAGGGCGCTGAACTGCCTTTTTATATTACACCAAATCTAGGAAACTCCACCGCTGCTACATGCAAAAATGGGTCGACTGCCCCGGTGATAGCTAGCACAAGTCTAGTAAAACGTGTTGCCATCTTCTACCCGCAAATGCGTTGCCAGCTGATTGGTTGCACTAGAAGCCATAATTATCAAGATTTATTTCGGTGTGGGGTGCGACATCATCCCCCCTTCAGAATATTCGTCCTCGAATATTGAATTGTAGTAATTCCTTTTAAAACTTCTTTGATCTTCTAGAGTAGTTGTAACGACCCGGTCCGTCGTTACATAAAACCTGCATTATAATTGCTATTATTGACCTTTCATAGGTTGGTTATTCTATTATTGATTTGTTAGAGTCAATAGGCTTGAAATCGGAATGATTAAATGAGAATTTAGTAACTTAGTCTTTAAAAGATAACCTTATAATGGAAAAAGTCAACTGAGAGTTGACTTATTGGGAAACGACCTCGGAATATGGATTTTATGGCTATGATAGCTTTGTTAGGTGATTTGGGACTTAGAAGTGTGTTCGAAATATTTTTGTGATGTCTGGTGTAGAATTAGGCTAGAATTGGCGAAACTTAGTTTTTGACGATTTCTGGTCGGTAGTGGAAAATAGGCTATCGAGGTAGGAATGGAATTCTGATAGATGGAACAGGTTCGTAATGTCATTTTGGATATGTTTGCAAAATTTCATGTTAATCGGAGTTGTTTTGGGTAGTTTCAGCATCGTTGGAGGATTTTAGAAATTTCAAAGTTCTTAGGCTTGAATTTGATGTGATTGTGGTATTTTGATGTTATGTTTGATGTTTTGGAGGCTCAACTAAGTTTTAATGATCATAGATGAGTTGTTGGTATGTCCGAGGGGCTCGGGATGGTTTCGGATGGTCAACGGGGAGTTTAGACTGATTTTGACACTACTGAGGTTCTGTTACTAGTGTTATCGCACCTGCGAATGGGGAGCCGCAGGTGCGGTCCTGCAGGAGCGGACGTGGCACCGCGGGTGCGGAAGCTGGCCAGGTGAGGGGATTTCCACAGGTGCGAGGTAATTGATGTACCTGCGAGGCCGCGGGAGCGGGAGGTCAATTGCAAGTGCGGGATTTGAGGCCTTAGGATTTTTCCGCAGGTGCGGTTCTGCAGGTGAGTGTAAGTGGTCGTAGGTGCGGACCCACTGGACAGAAGGTATAAAAACATGCCTTCGCGAATTTTAGCCATTTTCTCAATAAATCATCCGGGTTTGAAGCTTTTGGAACGGTTTTGAAGAGCGAATTCGATAGTTCTTCACCAAGGTAAGATTTTTGGACTCTAAACTCGTTTATATGTGATTAAAGGTTGGATTTATGGTGGAAATTAGGGAAAAATCAGTGTAAATTGGGTGGTTAGGTCTTGTAATTAAGAATCCTTAAAATAGTGATCTGAGGGGTCTTTTGAACTCTGAATTTAGTGTTCTTTATATGTACGGACTCGTGAGATGATGATCACGCTCAACTATGTCTTATAGAAAGACTAAACGGGCGCTGCAAATATAATCTGGG